>PVJX010006351.1:0-78353 GCA_004027295.1 Dolichotis patagonum
CAGTTTTTGTTTCCTTTCCCAGAATTTTCTGTGCTATTCTCCCATGTTTATTTTTTCAGATAAACTTTACTGTCATTTTGCAAGTTCCCCTGAACTTCTGATTTTGATTAGGATTTTATTAGCATTTCATCCAATGTCAGGCGTATAGTAAGACTTCCGTAAGTATGAAATTTCAGTCTGATTTTTAAAATAATTACATTTATCAAATCAAATGTAAACAAATACACAGAGTAATGATATTTTTCAGTACCTTTCCTATCCAACACAAAGTCTGGATAATATATTTATTTTTAATTTTATTATTATTAGTGCATGTTTATGGTATACAATGACTACATCCATTGTAGGGAGTCAGTGCATGTGTGTAACACAATGAATTCTTTTTACACTCCCCTCAGCAAAGATCTCTCGGGTTGATGTGCTTTTTTAGTCCACTCAATGTCCAGCTCTCTTCGCCCTGTTAAAAATGGTGTGTACACTGTTAAATCTAGTGACCACCCCAGACCTCCTCAGGCTTGATGCCACAGAACAGTAACAGTGTTTTCTGTTTCCTCTTCCCAACTCTCTTGTCTCTGTCTTCCCCCAGCATCCCTCTGGATTTCCTGTTTCTCTCTCACTACCTCTTTCCAATATTTCCAGCTCTGTCTCCTCTCCTTGATCTATAAATTTCATCAAGAATTTCCTCTGGGCTCCTTGTGTTTTCTTTCTCTTTCCACTTTCTTCTTATGACAATATACCCCCTTGATTTTAAGTGTTGTCTTGAGGCCAGAGAGTTCACACTTTTACCCTTGGTCCACAGTTTTTTTTGTGTGTCCCTGTTGGAGATAGTTCTTTTTTTTGAATTCTGTACCTGGAAGTCTCACTGGCATCTTAACATGACTTTGAAACTGAACCAAACCATCTCCCGCCTCAATCAAGATCTCCTCTGTCTTTAACTTATGTCCCTTCTGCAAACCACTGGGACACCTGAAGATAACACAGTTTCTCTGTCCATTTCAATGTCCATGCTCAAATTTGGATATAATCATTGATGCCCACACCTTTCATTGAAACTGTTACCAAGTCTGTGCAGTGTATCTTGAATCCATTTATCTCCATCTGCGCTGTCCCCACCTGATTCCCAAAACATCGCCACTAATCCTTCTCCACCAATAGCTTTTTTTCTTGTTTCTGCATATTTAGGGTGTCCTTCCTAATCAAGTCATTCTCCACTTAAAAATGAAAGTAGTAGTTTTAAAAAATATAAATATGACATTACTACTTTCTTGCTTAATAAATTCAATGGCGTAGTGATACACTGACTATAATCTACAAGATCTGGTATGACCTCTTGCCAGACCAATCCTTCAGCATTACCTTCTGTCAACCTTCCCAATAATCACTTCTTTCTGTCTTGAGACACCACTCCTTCAAAAGTGAAAGTTTTTCTTTCACCTCCTTTTTTGTTTGCTCAATTCCTAATCATTCTTAGCCATTTTATTATATTTACTTATTTGTTTACTTTTTGAGACAAGGTCTCACCGTGTAGTTCAGGCTGGCCTTGAGTTCACTATGTAGCTCAGGTGGACCTCAAACTCACAGTGATGCTCCTGTCTCAGCCTCCTGAGAGCTGGGATTGTAGGCGTGCATTGCTTTAACTGGCGAGCCTTCACTTTAAATGTTACACCCCCATGGAAGCCTTTCTTGATTCTCGAGTGCAGATTAATCTCTCTTGTTATATGCCTAATACTTTCTCCACAATTACGTTATAGTAGTATATAGTGTTGTGTGTGTTTTTATAACTAATTACACTATTTGTAGACTGTATCATACATGATGTCAGTGGCTACATAATGTTTAAATCCCTTTTTTATAGGATAACTGTAGAGCCAACATGTAGTTGTAAGAAATAATATGGAGAGATCCTATACATACTTTTGTTCCCTCAGTGGAATGCCCTAAACAACATAACCCAGAAATCAGCATCTAAACAGTTCACCAATTTGGTTTAGGGTCACCAGTTTTACATACGTGTGCATGTACACACAAATGCGTTCAGTTTTATCACATGCAGATTTGTGTGACACCACAATAAATCTATACATACAGAGCTGTCCATCACACAGTCCTTACAGAGTAAGCTCACTCTGCAACTGAGTTGCAATATCTCTGTAAGTTAACATAGAGATTAATAAAGACCTTAAAGAATATTTGGTGAGCCAATAAAATTAATAAAATATATAATTTATTAAAGCTGTCACTATTATTTGCATGTTATTTTACGATCTGTCAAATTTTATGAAACCTAAGAAATTTTTTAAAAAGATAAATATGAAGATATTGTCAATGTTACCTAGACAATGACCATCAGAAAAATACCTGTGGTTGAACAATTTGGATTTATTACTCACTATAACACAAGAAAAACTATTGTTGGAGAATTGTGACTATCTTAGAAACAAGATATTAGAGAGAAATTAGTATATAATTTGGATTTCTGTTAAGTAATGGGGGGGATAAAGAATCTGAGTTTATGTTCACATAAGAAATGCCCTATGATTGGTATCTTAATAAATGTTATCTCAAAGGATGAGAGACTAAGCCCAGGTAAGTACTGAAAGCAGTAAAAATACAGCACTTACACATTTTTTATCCAAAATTAGGATATATTTGGCATTTTGTGGCTTGGACATTGGTCATGTTTTATCCACATTTAGACATGTACAGAAAGGTCTTATTTTTTTCTTGAATTCATTATGGATACAGAGTGGCCTGGTCTGATGTTACTGTTCTGTGAAATTGTGTGTATTTGTATAACAGGGCACCAAGGCTTAGCTAGTACTACCGGCCTGTTCCTGAATATCAGAAGCTGCTTTTCACTTTCTCAAGAGATTAGTCATTATTTGAAAACCCAATTACTCCATCCATAAAATAATTATAATAAAAAGTTACTATTAAAATGTATCAAGAGTGTTCATCAATACTATTTGTATGGAAGATAAAAATAAAAAAGATATATGTATCTTAGCTGCAGCCCACTGTAAAAATATGACAAAATAGACTTCTTCATAATAAAAAACATGTATAACTGTGACTGAGATATGCCAAAGAACTTTAGATAGAAAAAACCCCCAAACCTTGATCTTCATACATAGAATATGAAACAAAAATCTAGCTATATTTCCGATAAAATGCATTTCTTTTCGTATATTTTGTAGTACCTCAATTACCTGGCAAATCTGCTTTATCCACTCCTTTTATCATTGCTTTAGATTGCCTAAGAGAAAAGGAAAGCTATAATACCAAATGTTCTTTCCTGTGTTTAGTTTAAGGCTACCAAGTAAAAAGGAATTGGGATAAACTGATTAAAAACTGTAAATCTTTGTGAGCAAGTAATTTCTTAAAACTAATTCTAATGTTAGTCTTAGAATCCATCTTTTAAAACTATGAAGTGAGCCATGGGGAGAGACTTATAAACTGAGACTAACTCATTATCTTGTCAAACCCCAGCGTCTGACAACAGAGAAAGATTTGACTTTATTTGTTGTTAGGGGCTGATTAGACCCCCGATACCTGAGGGAGGAGTGGTAGGGGAATAAAGAAAGACAAGAGACAAAATTTAAGGTACAAGGGGAGACCGGGAGGAACCTGCTTCTAGCAGACAAGCACACCAAACTCATGGTTGCCCCACTTTTATTTGCAAGCAAGAAGCAGAGTGGTGGGGGGAGCTGGAGTTTCATGGAACAGCCACTACAGAGAATGGGGAGATACGGAAAACATTAGCGAGGGGCCAGAGTTTCTCTGCATCCAAGCGCCTGTATTTTGGCAGTTGTCCCAGCAGATGCTGTCTTGCTTCAGGAGTGCTGGGTTATCGGCATCCAGCCCACAGCCAAGGGGCACAGGGCCTTCCGTACACCTTCTGGTTCCCGAAGCAAGGTCACACCAACCTTGGGACTTTGCGGCTTAAATCTCATATTTACTCCTTCCCCCTGTAATCTATTACATATCCTAGTCTTCAAAATTTATTATTTATTAAACTGGATGTAAAGGAAAGTATGTAAAAAGAGAAAAGATCCACTCCCATAGAACATTCTGTTGTCAAATCATAAAATTCTTCTCTAATACCAGGGCATTTATATTCCTTATTCTACAGGACATTAGCAATTCTTGAGGAAGGTGCCTGATTTTGGCGAGAGGAGTGACCTGGCAGCAAATCCCTTCTCCATTGTACTGTGGAACCTAGGGCAAGTTTCTTTGAGTTTTAGTTTTCTCATCTGGAATTGAGGCTCATGCCAACCACGTTTTACTCGTTTTTTAAAAAAAAATTTATATTTTGAAGGTAGTAAAATATAACAGAACCAGACAGAACAAAGCCAATTGAGACAACGCAGTGAAATTGGTACAGAACTTCACAGCAGGTTACCGGGATAACAGTAATAGGTACCATAGTATATCTCACTATCTTCACAATAGCTGTCCTTTCGATCAGGTACAACAAAAACCTAATACAGAATGTTATAGAACTTATCAAAACAGAATATTGAATAGAGTAATACAATAAATCGGAACAAAGCAAAACAATGATAATATTTGCCTTCAAAGAGATGGTAGAAGGAAATCCCCCTATTTGCTATATTGCATACGGTCAACCTCTCAAGAGATGCTCAGATCTCTGGCTCCCACTTGCTAATGGTGAGGGGGAGGAGAAGGATGGGATGTTAGATTCTCAGCCCGCGCACCAGTAGGCTCACAGCTGCATACCAGGGAGGCAAGCAGGTTGCTTTCTTTCCCAGCGCCCTAAGTTCCACCATGGCACAGACCTCGGGAGATGCTGTCTGGTTCTCTCAGTGGGGCGCCATGTTTTACTCTTAAAATCAGGTGACATAATACATTAAATCAAGAGCCACAGAGCAGAGAGAGCAAAACATGAGAGAGAGAGAGAGAGAGAGAGAGAGAGAGAGAGAGAGAGAGAGAGTCAGAGAGAGAGAGAAAATCAGAAAGAGAGAGTCAGAGAGAGTCAGAGAGAGACAGAGAGAGAGAGAGAATCCTTTATACCGGTTTTCTCTTGAGATTGGTTTATTTAGAAAGGAGAACTGAGGTTACAATTCTGAACAAATGTCTGACATTAAACATTGGGACCCTAAATCTAACATTGGTGGCAGTAAAAGTTCAATAACTGTGACTTTCAGTGGTAAACTATAGAAGGAGGAGAAGGAGAAAGAGGAGATGGAGGAGTTGGAGGCAATGGGGGAAAGGAGGGAGGGTAGGAAAGAGGAGGAGAAGGGAGAGCTGAAGGATAAGAGGAAGAAGGAGAAGGAGGAGAAAGAGGAAAGAAAGGAAGAAGAGGAAGGCGTTTAGATAATCACCCTTCCTGAGGTTCCTTGATCTTAGGCCATGCTAACTTTCTGCTCCTCCTGGTAAAAAGATTCCTTTCTGCCACTGCTGAGGCCCCAAGTGTTGGCATACCAGGCCCTTGGTGTTTCTTCACTGAAATGCTGGAAAGAAATTTAACTTTCTCCCTGGCTGTCCCTGAAGAGATGAATCAACCACCACTTGACAACTGCCTGCCTTTATTACCTGGTGATGCTACTGAGCTCTCCCACTGAGCCACGGATCTTCCTCAGACAGAAAGGGCTTCACAGCAGGCTTCTCTGAGAGAGACTTCCGCAGTACTCTCCTTCCAGCCACAGGCTAGGACTTAGGTGAGCTGCGAAGCACACTGCGAAGACGGCCTTGCAGTTACCCCTCTATCTGGTGACAGCCCCTTCCTTAAGGTCTCTGCTTCCCTCTGGGGTGGTCCTGTCTGTTTCTGACTTAGTGGTGTTTTTCTTATCTCTGTGCTAAACTCAGAGACATTTACTAACTTGACTCTTTTGAGTCAAATCATTATTGCATCATGGTGAATGTGGAAGAAAAGAACAAAACTACTTAAAAATAGACCATCATAGTCCCTGACTTCACCTCCACTTGTGAGAAATAATCACTCTTTGCAGGGACACATGGGAAGCCAGAAGATGGTCACTTACTGCTCTTGCTTTTAGCACTCTCTTCATTCTTAGATGTGGCATTCTATCTATCATCAAAAAATTGGATTTCATTGACACACAGGCTATAAATTAACCTTGGGGGAAAAGTCTTTTCCGGTATGTGTATATAATATATGGATATATACAATTTAATTCAGGCTTCATTCTAACATGCAGTACCTTAAATCTTATTTGTGTTTTTAGCTACATTTCTTTTACTGTTCATAGTCTCTGAATGTATGACTTTCTTCCTATTTTACATTTCTTAAATTGAGAACTTTTTTGGACTGGGGAACTATTTTTGTCTATTTTTTTCTATGAATAGTGCCACTCTTCTTTAGGAACATTAATTTTTGAAAGATTTACTTTAAATATAGCAGAAAAAAGCTTTTCTTAGTTTTCTCAAAATTTTAAGATCATTAGTAGTTTGTCTAATAAATGTTAAGATTCTTTAGTCCTAAAAAAGACTCATACTGTTAATATATAATGACTATCACTACTAGGCATTTTATAGATATTATTTTACTTTATCTTCACACAAACCCAAAATGATAATATTTTCAGCTGTTTTGTTTTTAAATATGTGATTATCCAAGACACAAAAGTAAAATAATTTATCAAAGTTACACAACTAATTAGTAACTTAGTTGGGATCTAAAATTATATATAATACATTCCCTTTTAACATGAGACATGAACTTTTCTCTCCCATCCTAGAATGTGACAAGAAAGTTTTTTGCCAAGTTTACATAACTATCAAATGTATAAATTAAACACCTGTAGCAGAAATAAATTCCTTCACACTCAAATATTGACGAACAGTACATTCTCTACACGTTCTATCGACTGAATTTCTGATTTTAAACTCTGTTCTTCTCAATCACTGCAGCATCCTTCCTCTTGCTCTCCTAAGTCCCCAGAATTCGGAGATGCTATAGTAATCTGGCTCAGTTCCAAACTGTGTCCATCCCTTATGGAGGCTTTTCTGTTTTGAACACAGACCTGCAGAACTCTCCTTTCTCCATTTCCTGTCCCATTTTTTTTTAACCCAGAGGCAGTGGAAGAAAGGCCTGGTGATCACCCACCCTCTCCGCTTCTCTAGTTGCTCTGTATATACATGGGAATTTCATCTTTTATTTATTACCCCAAAATTTCTCCCTTTACCTGAGCACTTCAGAGAATATCACCACAATGACTGACATCCTACAGTTCACACTGAGCCTCGATCCTTCCCTGAGGCATTAATGTCTGGAGTCAACTGAACTTCCTGACTGAGAGAAAACGAATGATGAGGAAATAAGAAAATATCGATGAAAATCTCAAATATATTTAAACCCCATAAATATTTAGGAAGTATGAGAAATATTTTAAAGTCTAGAGGGTCAGGAGTGGAATGGAGGGCATCAAATAAAAAAACTTTTCCCTGTTTCCAGGGGCTCACAATCCATGAATAGATAGGGAAAAATACAATCACTTTTTGCCACCTATGGTTCCATGTCTGAGGGTTCTGAGGCCATAGATGGAAAATATTCACACACACACACACACACACACACACACACACACACACAAATTGTGTGTCCTGAACATATACAGACCTTTTTTCTTCTCATTATGCCTTAAAGAATACAGTGTAGCAACTATTTACTGAAATAGGTATTATAAGACAGGATCTGTGTAGGTTTTATGCAAATACTATGTCATTTTCTATGAGAAATTTGAGCACCTGCCAAGCTGGGTTTCCACAGTGGGCAATAGACCCAATCGCCAACAGATCCTGAGAAATAACTGTACTAACATCTGTGAAAACATCAGAGAACAACAATGCCAAGCTGTGTAATCAAAATTTAGAGACAGGGATTAGAACGAGATGAAACTTCAGAAGCACTAAAGTATTTAAATAACACTGCTAAGTTAATTAGACATTCCGGTGTAACTCAAAATATTTGTTAAGCATCTGCTATATGGCAAGAACTCTAGTAAGCACCAGGCTATTATGAAGAGGGATCATAATTTTACCTTATAAGAGGACGTAATGATAACAGAGGTGAAAGGATGTGAGCCACTGGAAATTGTATTTTAAAGAATGTGATTTTGTTTTGGCTTTTTAAAAATAATAAATGTTTATCAATAAGCAACTATAATTCCACTTCATGGTGACAAACAAAAACAAAATACACACTTACAAGGTATTAAAATACAAAATGGTGATAAATCTCACCACAAAATTTACAAGACCTATCTATAGAAAACTAGAAAACTTTACAGAGAACTGAAAGATTTCAAGAAACCTTTTCAGGTGAAACTCTTGAAGATAACAATTTTCTAAAAACTGATGTAATAATCTAATTCTAATGAAAATTCCAGTGGTTTTAATTGGTTAGATTTTCTAAAATTGAACTGAAAATCTAAGACTTGAAGTCATTAAAACAATTTTAAAAAGAAAGAGAAATGTTGGAAACCTAACATGACGAGAATTTTGATCGGGGTATTAAAGAGCACAGTGTTTTGCAGTGGAGTTGTAACTGGAGAAATGGTATGCGAAAGAAATAATAGAATTATCTACTTTGGGCTCTTCCCTTCTAATCAAGCTTGAAAATAAGTTTTATTAATAAAATCAAACCATAAAGTGGAAGGAAGGAACACTGTTTCATCACATACATCTTGATTAGAGATCTCCTCATAACACATGAAGGAATACAAAGGATTTAGTTCAGATTTCTTTGGGAGTGACATATGAAAGAGAAACTATATCTTCCAAAATAATCTGTACTATGACCAGTAAAGCAAACAAATTCAGAAAAATCACTGAAGGTCAAGATTTTACAATACCTGTTTGTTCAGATCCATATGTTTCAAGACAGGGCCTGGTTAAACTGATAAAACAGCAATAAAGACTGGTGTATTCTAAAGATGAGACTGTGGACTATTCCAGTAACTTAACTTACTTATAAATTGTGAGCAATTCAAGACAGGATAATCTTACAACTAATTCCAGCTTTCAGACCCTACAAATACCTTACTCTAAGCTCCTCCTTTTCAGTCCGTGGTCCTTTTGTTTTGAATTTTCCTTTGTGATAGCAGGCTAAATTAGACTTTTCTTTCTTTTACTATAGGTGTGTTCCCAATGGTCTCTGGGCAGAGGGATTTAACAAACAAGATCCTAATAAAATTTATCTGAGCCCCTCATTGTGGTAGAGCACGTGTTGTCCTGCCACCTGTCCTTTGAGCCTCCACTTCATCTGGGCCACTCACACACTGTGTCTCACAGTGAGCCCCGAAGTCTTTGGTGAGCTTTTCATCATTGATTTTATGTTGCTTGTATTATTAACACAATCTCGTAACTTTAGTTACTTTATTATATTTGTTCCTATTCTCTTGAAGCTCTGACAAAGTATTCATTGATCAGTATTGTACCTATTGTTCTCTTTGTATTGACCTCTATAAGCAATAAGGTTTTATGTTCTTTTGCAGAGGAGAAACATATGTTGAATCATTCTTCATGATAATACCCAATAGAATTTAGTACTCTGAAATTCACACATTTCATGCCTACAACACAAATGCTCTAAGACAGTGAAGTTTAAAACATTTTCTATACATCTGCTAACAGATTTAAATTCTTTCTCTCTGGGTATATTAGTTAGGTTTCCCACTACTGGGACAAAATATTTAACAAGACCTAAAGGAGGAGAGGTTTAATTTGGTTCATGGTTTTCAGGGATTCAGTCTACAGTCAGCTTGGCTCAGTGGCAGAAATAGCATGAGGGGGGCATGGTGGAGGAAATTATTCATCTCTTGGTAGCCAGGAAGCAGAGAAAGCAGAGTGGGAACTACAACACACCCTTTCAACTTCCAGTGATCCACCTCTTCTGACAAGGGCCCACCTCCAGACACATGGGACTTTAGGGGTACCTTTTAGCCCTAAGCCATAATATTTTATCTGGGCCTCGAAAAGCCTCACTGCCATCCCAATGCACTTAGTCCAAAGTCTTAACAGGTCCAGCATTGCTGAAAAGTCCAAAACCAAAGTCACCTATGAGTCTCAGGAAAAACTTCTAGCTGTAAGCCCTTATAAAAATCAAATATGTTAGAAAGTCTTCTAACGTACATAGCTAAATCTTTTCATTTCAAAAGAGAGAAATAGAAATAGAACAAAGCAAGCTCAAAACCCCACAGGGAAAACATTAAATCTCGTAGTTCCATGTCTAGCGTCCAGGTAGGTTGTAGCGAGACACGAACTCCAAAGAGTTTGGGTAACCTCACCCTTATGGTCTTGTTTCTTACAGCCACAAGGCCAGTCTCTTGGACTGGCTTTTTTCATTGCTTGTATTTTCCTAAGCAGACATCCCACACTTCTGTATCTCTAACTTCCTGGGCTTTCTACTGAAACTTCAGGTTTATTCTCACAGCTTCCCACACTGCCATCTCAAGGGCTTCTGGAAAATGCATACAACCCTGTCCTATATTTTGCCTAACCTCCCCAGTTTCCTTCTAAGATCTGGGTGGAAACCTCCATGATACCAAAATTTGCATTTGTCAGGCCAAAAGAATAACACTGTGGATCAGGCCAAGGTTTGTCTTCATCTTGAGCCGTACTTGGGCCCACTTGAACCATGGTTACAGTGGACTCTGAGTGTCTGGAAGTCTGAGCATGAGGAAATACTTCCCTAGGTATCTCTGCATAAGGAGGGCACCTTGGGCTGTCTTCTCAAAACAAAATCTTTGAAAGGAGTTTACCCTTTTATGTCCTTAGTCCCACAGTGAGTATGAGATGGCCTATGATGCAAAGTATAGTTCATGGCTTCTTTTTAATCTGAGTCCTTTCAGCAACTACATTCTCCTTTGTCCCAAGTTTACAGATGCTTCCTTTCTGGTCAGGCTTTATACCATTCTTTTCTGTTTTACTCCTGATTCTCTCTATAAATCAGGCTGAAAACAGACAACAGCACCCATTTCACAACCTGAAAGTTGGTCTGATTTGAAATTTCTTCCACCAGATTAATTAGTTTGCTTCCTTTAATCACAGTCTCCCATAAAGCTTCAGGACAAAGGAAAAGTGTAAACCTTTATTTTTTTTTTGGCCAGAGCATGACACAGACAATCTCTAGTCCAACTGCCACTGAAGTTCTTGCTCCCTAGTAAAATTTTCTGAGCCTGGTTTTTACTGTCACCATTACTCTCAATATTCTTGTCTTCTGAATGCTGACCAGTATCATACATCAAGCACTGCTCAGACCATTCTGGACTTCTCCAGCCTGCATCTCCAAACTCCTCCCATAATCCAATTCTGCAGACTTTTAAAGCACATGGCCAGGTACAGTCACAGTATTAATCCCACCTCTCTTGATACTAATGTTTTGATTAATTTTTTTTCCTAGCACTGGGATGAAATATTGAAATGACTTAAAGAAGGAGAGGTTTGATTTTGCTCACAGTTTTGAGGCATTCAGTTCACACGGCAGCTCCACGGCAGAAATGGCATGGTAGAAGAGCAGATAAAGAAAACTGTTTACCTTCTCCCAGGCAAAAATCAGAGAGAAGGGAGGAACTGGGAATAAGGGTACATTTTTCCAAGGCCATGCACCCAGTAATCTGCCTCTTCTGACAATGCCCTGCCTTTGAACACGTGCAACTTTAAAGCAACAATTTTTTAGAACTAAGCCATAACACTGGATAAAACCAGAAAGCATGTCCTGAATACAACCAAATGGCCTGTGTAAAGGTCTATGTGGTGATAAATAGAGTCTTTCTGCTAACATCCAGCATCAGTTTGCCAGCCGTGTGAGTGGCCACCATAGTGTGTGTATCATCTCTGTCAAGCCTTTACATGATGACCGTTTTTGTTGACATCTTGACTGCAGCTACCTGAGAAACTCCAGTCAAAACAGCCTTACTAATGAATGCACTTCCAAATTTCTGAGCCACAGAATTTTGAAAACAAAAATAAATCTTAATTTCTTTTAGGCCACTAAGTTTGAGAAAATTTTCATAAACAAACAAATAAATAAATAATAGCTAACTAATACCAAGGCAGATCATTGATATATATAGCTAATATCAAGTGGTTTTTCATTTTATTTGGACACAGATGGTTTATCTTTGTCAATGCTGGTGAAATTGGCTCCATATCTGCTGATTAATCAGGAAATTATTTGGGAAGTACTGTAATCACTAGACAAGAGTATCTACTAATAATCTAGAATCTTGAAGCAGAGAAAATCTAAAATATTGGCTTTTTCTAAAGTCTTTTGTTTTTTCAAAAAAAAATTATTTCTGAGTATTGTCAAAGTCTTTGGGTAATTATAAAGCAGAAGCAGGAACCCTTGTTACTAATGGTATCTGGGATCTAAGATGGGCCCTGAGGGTCCCTACTTCGTACTTATGCATGTGTGCGTTTTTCTCCTTCTGAGTCCGTATTGTCTCTAGTGACTTTCTTCTAGTGATTAAATATGAAGAAAGATAGGGGCATCACTGCCATGAGGACAGTATAAACAGTCCTTGGTTTCCATCTTGCTTGTCCTGTCTCTCAGTGGCTTTCCCAAAGGAAGCTAGTTGCCATGTTCTATGTTGCCCTATAGAGAAGCCATCTTGGAAAGGTAGGATATCACCAGTCAAGAATAAGTTAGCACTTTGGGCCCTCAGTTCAATAGTCCACAGAGAACTGAATCCAGAAGGGACTGTCAATTAGCAAGCTCCAAAGAGGATCCAGCCAAAACCATGATTGTAGCATTGTGGGAGACTCTGAAACAAAGGTACTCAGGAAAGTCATACCCAGATTCCTGAACCATAGTAAATGTGATGTAATAAACATTTTAATTTTAACAGTAAGTTTTGGGGTAATTTGTTGCATGGTCATAGATAATTGTGTAATGGTTAGATAAAATAAGATTAAACATTCTGATTATTTATGATAATCATTATTATAATAATGTATACTATAACTAACAATATTATCATGTAAGTTTTTGCTTCTATTGAAATTTTATACATAGTTAAATAAAGAAATTTAGTCATTAATGTCCTAGAAGTGTATGTTATCAACAGTGAAGACATTGGCATGTTATTAATTTAACCTGGAAAGGGCATTATAAATACCACCCATTGTAAAAGACATTTAAAATTATAGAAAACAGTGTTTTTATCTCATTATTATTCTATTGACAATGATCACACTAATCTATGTATATAGGCATGAGAATGTCTCTCTTTAACCTGAATCATATTTATAATACATTTTATTGGAGCAGAATACTTTGTTCACTTTTTTTCCCTTATGCATCTGGTTAACAAGGAAGCCATTGAAATAATTTTGAGATACTTAAAATTTGGGTAATTGCAAAGAAATATATTTTTTATACTAGTTTTCAACTTACAAAGCAAAGAAGCACATTTTTTTATTATCTTATGGTCATTTAGAAAACCCAGAGTTTGGCTATAATAGAGATAATAAGAATTTTATTATTTGGAGTGGAAATTTTGCAAAGATAATTAAAAAAGAGCTTCTCTGAAAAACAGAGATACTGGAATATAGCAATGTGAGAAAGAGAAAGAAGAGGGAAGTTGTTCCCTAGGACCCAGCAAAGATCTGAAATGAGAATTAGAGCCCACAGAGTAGAGAGAGGGACTGCAATAGAGAAGAGGGAGTGGCAAGAGGCGCCTTCTCACTGAGCCCTGCTCATGGTGTGGAAGTGGTGGCTCGAACCTACAAATGCACAGTAACTGCTGGAGACCTCAGAGGCCTCCCTGGAGAAACACACCAGTGTGCGTTTCTATAAATGACATCAATACAGGCATTAAACAAACAAATATCAAATACCAGCATACCCAACTATGTAAAATATTAATGGACATTAAAAAATAAAACTAATACAATTTACAATTGTAATGGGGGGCCTCAGTTCCCCACTTTCACAGATATACAGATCAACTAGGCAAAAACATCAACAAGGAAGTATCAGAATTGAACCAAACCTGTGAACAAATGGACTTAGTAGATGTCTATAGAGTTTTATACTCCATAGTATCAGAATACATATTCTTCTCAAATTCACAAAGGACTTCTACCAAATAGACCCCATACTAGGTCAGAGAACATGCTTTGGTTAATATAAAGGCATTGAAATTATTCCACACATTATCAGACCATAATGCAATGAAATTGGAAATCAATGGCAAAGGAAACCACAAAAACTTCATAAACACATGGACATTAAAAACACCTTTCTGAACAACTAGTGGCTCACACATAAAACTAAAGAAGAAGTTAGACAGTTTCTACAATTAAATGATAATGCCAACATGATATACTGGAACTTATGGAATACAATGAAAGTAGTCCTACAAGGTAATTTATAGTGGTAAATTCTCACATCAGAAAAACACAAAGAGCTCAAATAAATAACCTAATGTTCAACCTCAAGCTTCTAGAAAAACAAGAACAAGTTAAGCCCAAAGCTCATACAACGGAGGAAATCATAAAGATTAGAGTGGAGATTAGTGCAATTGATACTAAGAAAATATGCAAATAATCAATGAATTGAAGACTTGGTTCTTCAAAAGATCAAATAAAATTGATAAACCCTTAGCCAACTTTATAAAAAAAAAAAGGAAAGAAAAAACTCAAATCTATGCAATTAGGAACAAAGAGGAACAAATTTTTGAGTTACGTGTGTTTCTTGTTGTTGCTGAAATTACAACAAACCCTGCAGAAATCCAGAAGATCATCAATATCTGCTTTGAGAAACTGTATTCTAATAAAATGAATAACACAGATTCCTAGATACATATGAATTACCAAAGCTGAATCAAGAAGATATAAAAATTGTAAATAACCCAATATTAGTCAATGAAATTGAAGATGTAATAAAAAACTTACCAACAAAGAAAATCCCAGGTCCTGATGAATTCACTGTTGAATCTACAATAAATTTATAGATTTAATGCCACTACTGATGAAACAATGAAACTCTTCACTGAAATGGAAAGGGAAGCAATACTCCCAAGTCATTCCTGACACCAAAACTATAGAAGGACCCAAGAAAAAACAGAACTGCAAGCCAATCTCCCTAGTGAACATAGATGCAAAAATCCTCACTAAGTTACTAGCACATAGAATGCAGCAGATCATCAAGACTAAAAATCATGACCAAGTAGGATTCAACCAAGGGATGTACAGATGGTTCAACACATGCAAATCAATCAGTGTAATACATCATATTAACAGAACCAAGGAAAAACCTCAATAGATGCAGGACAAACATTTGAGAAAGTCTAACATCAAATTATGATAAAAGCCTGAGAGAAAATTGAAAGAGATGGTGTTTATCTTGATCTTACAAAAGCCATCAATTATAAACCAATAGCCAATATCATACTAAATGGTCAAAAACTGAAAGCTTCACTCTAAAATCAGGAACTAGATGAGGACCTTCACTAACATCACTCTTATTCAATATAGTTCTGGAAACATTAGCCAGAGCAACTAGAAAAAGAATAAAGATAAAAAACAAAGACAGTATATTATCATTATTTGTGGGTTACATGATACTCTAGATAGAAGACCTCAAAAACTCCACCAAAAGACTTCTTGATATAATAACCAAATTCAGTAGCATTAGCTGGATACAAAGTCAACACTCAAAAATCAATAGCATTCCTGTGCACAAATAAGAAACTTACTGAGAGAGAAACCAAACCTTTCACAATAGCATAAAAAATATGCTAGACTTAGGAATCAGTCTAATAAAAGAAGTAAAAGATCTTTATATTGAAAACTACAGTACTCTGAAAGAGGAGATCAAAGAAATAGAAAGACATCCCTGGTATTCTTAGGTAGGAAGAACCAGTATAGTGAAAATCACCATACTGCCAAAATTGTTGTCTAGAGTTAATGTAATTTTGAACAAAATACCAATAGCATACCTCACACAACCAGAGAAAACAATCTTAAAATTCATTTGGAACCAAAAGAGACTGAGAATAGCAAAAGCAATTCTGGGCAACAAAAGTAAACTAGGATCATCACAATCCTTGATTTAAAATTATACTGTAAAGCTACAGTGCTAAAAACAACATGATATTAGAAAAAAAAAAACAGACCCAAGGCTCAGTGGAACAGAATAGATGATGCAGAAAACAACTCCAAACATACTCAGCCACCTTATCTTTGACAAAAGGGTGAAACACATTCACTTGGAGAAAGATAGCCTCTTTAATAAATGGTGCTGGGAAAACTGGCTTTCTACATGCCAAAGACTAAAACTAGACCCATGTCAATTGTCTTACACTAAACTAAAATCAAAATTGATCAAAGATCTAAATATTAAAACAGAAACACTAATCTGCTGGAAGAGAGAATAGGCACTCTTGAAGACATAGGTGTAGACAAAGATTTTATGAATATAATATCAATTGCACAGGAAATATCACAAAGAACAACAGGGATCTCATTTAAAACCTTTTGAACAGCAAAAGAAACTAACAACAGAGGGAAGAGACAACACAGAGAGAGAGAAAAAAATTTTTCCAACTGTTCCTCAAATGACTACTATTTAGAATATAAAAAGAACTTCTAAAAAATCAGACCTCTCAGATTTAAAGACCCAATAAGAAACTGGGCATCTGAAATGAATAGACACTTCTCAGATGGAGAAGTAGACATGGCAAATAAATGTATGAAAAAATGTTCAGCATCACTGGTCATTTGAGAGATATAAATTAAAACAACACTGAGATTCCATCTCACTCTAGAAAGAATGGTTATTATCAAGAAGTCAACCAATAACAAATGCTGGTGGGGCTGAGAGGAAAAAGGAACACTTGTCCACTGTTGGTGGGAGTGTAGAATGGTGCAACCATTGTGAAAATCGGTGTGGACATTCTCCAAAAGATAAAACTAGAGGACCCATTGGACCCAAGTATTTTCCTTCTTGATCTGTTCTTGAAAGACTTAAAAGCATCACACCATGATGATATACGCACATCTATGTTTACAGCAGTACATTTTGTAATAGCTACATCTTGGGAACAGCCCAAATGCCCACCAATGGATGAATGAATAAAAAAGATGTGGGTATTTTTATACAATGAAGTACTACTCAGCCATGCAGAAGTATAAACCTGAGGCATTTATAGGTAAAGGATGCACCTTGAGACCATACTCTTAAGTGAAATAAATCAGACACACATGTTCAAATATCATATTTTTTCTCTGGTGTGAGAAACTAAAAATGTAAATAAGGTCCAAAATGTATAATACATATTGTGAAATAGGTAGAAAATGTTCAAATGGGACGGGGAATTATGGAGAGGGGAGGGCAAAGGAAGGGAAAAAGAAAAAAAGAGAACAGGAGGAAAAAATGGAAACAAAGTTTTGTTATTTACAAAAAGGATAAGAAGGGATAGGAAGGGATAAGAGATTGAAGGGGGAGAGGTAAAGTGGAAAAAAAGAAGTGAGAAATGCCTTTGATAGGTACAAATTTTATATGATGACTGTTATCATTGTACATATATAAAATATGGTAAAATTCATTAAAAATAAAAAAACAAAGTGAAGTATTATTGGCATTATCTCTGAAAAAGTTATAGAGCTAGATTTTCTAAGAGTCCTTTGAATACTAAAAAAGAGTTGTTATTCAAAGTCTTTGAGAGCACAGAAAATGAAAGAAGTGCTTCTCTCTGTATTTTTATGCAGTTGGATTAACTCTGAGAGCAAACCCAGGAGAATGGATGAGGGACCCAGCAGATAAGACAGGTTCCAGAAAGCCGGGCAAAAGAACCTCCTGGAGCAGTAGAAGGAAGAGGGACTTTCAGAGCATATTTACCTGAGGCTTCACAAACTGATCAAATTCAGCGTCTATGAATAAGACTAGCCAAAATTTGCCCAATTATTTTTCCATCCTATTCAAGGAGTAGAAAGTAGAAAGGACTTCGTGCTGCTGAATGTAGTCACTGGTAATCAATTCAGTCCTTCTACTCCTGATAACTAGACAAATACCGGTAATGGAGAACCTTCTAGAATGTTCAGTGATAACAGACAGCCCGCCGTGGCACTTGCCCCATAGGTTCACCACCACTGGTCTACATGTTTCCATTTGAGACCTGCCTATCTTCCTCTTTGTTAAGCAAATCTTAATTTGTGCTATCAGTGATAGGATCTAAGGTTCTAGCTCACAACTATGGAGCAAAATAAGGTAGGGAGATTTCCCGCATAGCCATCTTTCCTAATTTCATAGTTACTCCCTTGGCTTGGGACCACCAATGGACAGTTGATTTCCATGGAAAGTTCCACAGAAACCAGTTAAGTAGCAGGGTATATGAAGATTTCATTTGTGATGAAGTTACTTTTACTTAGACAATAATCATCTTCATTTGTGCCTTAAAATTTTCTAGGATGTCTACGTATGCCAAGATTAAACTCACATAGCAAACAAACAGAACTCAGTGAAAGAGCACATGGATTATCATTTCAAAGACTGCTAGATATTGTGAAAAGGAATTCTAAAGGGCTAACACTGGAGCCAATAGCTACTTCTGGGTCTTTCTGGCTTTTAATACATATTATTTAGTATCCAGCTAATTTAGAAAAAATTCATAACAAATTATGTCCATCAGATACCAAATTCTATTACACACCGAAAACTCAGCTTTGGTTTTTTCTTTCTTCTTGACCCTAAAACCCCAAGGCAAGGAAACAACCTTCTAGACACCACCGGATGAGTCAAGGGTACTGCGGCCAGACAAGCTAAGCATTAGCCCTGTCACCACATAGGCACAAAGGCATCCAAGAAACCACAAGCCTTGGGGATCGCTGCTTCTGCCCTCTTAGTCCGTTGACACAAAGCATGCATGCGCATTCACCCACGATGGCGAACTCATGACACAAAGGCCTTGGAGCGGTTGCCTGGCGGAAATGCCCATTGAGCTTTGATTCACTGCAAAACAGGAAGGCTCCAGGGCAGCCAATCGAAGTCTGACCCAGGGAAAAGTGACTTGGCTCTTACAGGAAGCGATCTGATGATGTTACTGTAATCCTCAGGCTTGCATTTTTCAGCCACTTCAACATGAACTCACAGACTTCAACGATTATGTAATTACGGAAAACTTCACAACAAACACGAAGATTCCTTCTGGAGACCACATTGAAGACTGCGATGTGCACTGGAGCGTGGGAGGGAAGCGCACGGCTCACAAAGAGGAGAGCAAAGAGATTTATTGAACTTAAAAGCCCACATTTTAAAAGGGGCCTCTACCAGACCTCCCTTTTCGTGTGCACATTTTTTGCACCTGCAACTGTTTGTGGGTTCCAAAGCAATTGCCCTCCCCCTTCTCCCAAGAGACCATGCTTTAATGCCTTGGCCCCAAATGTGCCATTTTCCTGCCAGGGGGAGAAATCAAAAGAAACCAAGTTTTTAGAACTTTGCTGTAAAGCAAATAATAGTTCTGAAAAAGGATTGGAGCCACATTTTCAGGTTAGACACAGTGGCTAGAGAACTGTCAGAAGGGAGAACATTCCTCCCTAACCTTCTTCCCTAACTCGAAGTTCGAAGTCTGTTTCACTGAGTTCTGGGTGACATCTGCAGCTTCCATTTCTGCACAGCATGCAGCAACAGGCTTTTGACTGCAGCATGTAACTACACTCAGACCAAAGCATTCAAAGTCGAGGCTCCAAATGGACCTTCCCAATTCTTCACAGAGGAGACGTCATATAAATTATTTCCGCTAAAACAAACCTTTGATACCATCAGTGAATCGTGAAATTTGGATAATGATACTCATGAATCAAGTGCAGACAAATGGTATTGCTTTAGATGGTGTTTGTGGGTAGGGCTCCAGTGAAAGCTGGGATCAAAACTTGACTTAAGCCATGGATCCATTTCCTCTTTCCCCTACCACCCACCTCATATACTGAGATGAAAGTTAGAGCAGAAAGCCGTTTTAAAACCACTATGAACTGTTACATTCAAAGCAGCATCTGTGAATTTTGTAAGACTGGCCAAGATTTGTCCAATTATTTTTCCATCCTGTCCAGGGAATAGAAAGTTTCAAGTCAAGAGTAGCAATTGAAGCAAAAATGAGGTAGAACACATCACTAAATAGAAAATACAATTAAACCCAAAGGTATATGTAGGTTATAAAGTAAAAGGATGAACTTGAATGAACAGATTAGAGGAGGAAATGCATATCAAACAAAATTATCTCTTTTTGGTTTAACTTGGAAGACACCGAGGATTTTTTTCCTATGATAATCTTTAATGTTGAGGATATGGGGCTTCTTATATATTTTGTAAAATGCTTATAAATTATGTGGTCAGATAGCTGGCGATTTTGAAAGATAAATATGTGACTCTTAAGGAAGGGAAATAAAGGAAGTGATCCTTTTTATTCTCATTATATAATTCAACCTAGTTTTGAAATAAGTACACTTGGGATTCCTGGTTCCTATAGAGCACAGCCCATGATGTTCTTTGGTTTAGTTGTGTTATAGAGAAAATGACAAGTTTAGGGATTTGTAAACATTGGCTACTGTGTTACATTTATACTGATGTATTGGGTAAGAAGTGGTTAGCGGTTAGACAGGAGATGCAGGGAGGCTGGTATGTCAAGTAAAGATTATGGGATTAGAGAAAATGAGAGAAAGAAAGAAGAGATGAGGTACATACAGGAAGAAAGTATAGAAGAGTAATTGGCATTGGGCTGTAGAATGGGAAGAGTGTGGGGTCATTTTGCCATTGGTCGGCCTAACCTCAATGGAGCCAAAAGGGGTGGGGTCAGGAAACCCGCCTGAAAATGCTGAGAGGAGAGTGTGAACCAAAGCAAGCAAGAGTGGGGATTTTAAGAGGCTTCCTGTCCCCACAAATGGGTTTCCCAAGAAAGTCTTAGTTCAGTCCTTGGCTCCTAAATATAACAATTCTGCATCTGCTGGGCTTCTATCTGTGAGAAGGAAAGGATCAGGAGAAAAGTCAGAGCCACAGGCAGAAGTGGGTCCTTTGAGATGATTACCAAAGGAAGCTTCTGGAAGCCCTGATCCCACGTGGGGCTCTAGTCAAGACTCACAGGTCTGCCTCATCTCAATGTCAGGTCGGCCCCAGTGCCATCTAGATCCATAGAGTTTGGTGCCTTTGGGGGGTATTTTATCTGCTTGTGAAAGCACAACATGTCTCTTCACTTTGTGAAATTGGTTCTATGGGAAACTTTCTTTCCCCATTAGTTTGTACGAATAATATACAAGGGGAGAAAGAACATTGGAATGGACCAATATGACTACAGTTTCATTTGGAAGAGAACACATTTCCTGATTTCTTTTCAATTTTTCTTCATTCCATAAACAGCACATTATTTGGTTTTGTCTACTTCACCTTTTCAATAGTTTAAAATCACCTTCCAGCCAGCACTGGGGGTCCTTTTCCTCAGTAAGACAGCTCCACAGTCTTCCAGTGCTGGGAGGCTTGGACAGTCCCTTGGCTGGTACTGGGAGGGTGGCACTGGGAGTTTGGGAGACTCACTAGCAATAGTCCATGGGTAGCCCCTTCTCCAAGTCCATGAAACTGGGAAATAAATTTAAAGCCTGACTATCTCACCTGCCGCACAAAAAAAGTATGAAAAGTTTAAAAATGTGTTTACCTTTGCTACCCACCATAAAAAGGATGAAACTTGAAAAATGGGGGAAAGAGATGCTCGATACCTCCTGCAGATACTTTTGACCTGTTTTTGAATTGCATCCTTTTTGTCATTGGGACATTTCCTTCTCACTTTATCTCAGAGATGCAGGGCTGTTGGACTTTTAAGGATTCAAGCTCCTTTTGAAGGTATCACTGAGTTCTCTCCAACCTTATCCAGGAAGGTGAATCCCTGAACAATTCCTGAGTGGTTACTTGGGACTCCTGCCTCTAGTGTCCCCTTCTGAAGAATGGCCTTATTTTCGGATACTTTCATCATAAGCCAGAGACCACTAGTAACTCTCTACGTGTTCCATCCTCTAGATTATTTGTTTGCTGTTGGAAAATTCTGCTATTCACTTCTTGGAAACAAATTTTCTACTCTAAGCCTGTATATGACAGTAGAAGTGTTTGGAAAATTTCTCTGCTTTGATGTGCACACTTGAGAAGCACCTAAGCCTCTTTGGCTGTCACAGTCCCTCACTCACTCCCTGCCATAACCTGCCATAATCTGGCTGCAAATCTATTTCATGCGTTTTTACAAGTAACAGTCATTCCTCTATGGGAAAACATCAAATTGATTATCTTTCAAATATTGTCAGTAACTATGTGCAAGACACAAAGTGAATGTTATGATTTGTGTTTAGATATCCCCTCAGAGCCCCATGCGGTTTTAGATAGGGCTTTTTTCAGAGGCATCTGAATCTGGAGTGTGTGGTTGATTCATGGTTCAATGCTAGGGTTAAAGGTGCTGGGATTAAGGATGGGTGACTGCTGGATCAGTCCACTGATTGGATTGGCACTATCCCAATCCCGATAGGCTGGATACAATATAAGGGACAGAAAAAGGCTTGTTCCGCTCTCTCCCTTGTTGCTTTTGCTGCCTTCCACCACCATGAACTAGCCATGTACCACCCTGTCTTGGAGCCAGTTGATTATGGACTGAAACTTCTGCAAACTGTGAGCTAAATAGACCTTTTCCCCTTTAAATTTGGGCATCAGGTGCTTTGTCTCAGCAATAAGAAAAATAACTAAAACAGGGAATCATTGTAGATTTACAGTTTAGGTTTTATCAGTCTGTCTACAGTATTTATTAAGTGACCAGTATGTACAGAGAAGGGCTATTAGGAGATATTTCTGGGAGATTATAAAACCACCAACACATTACAGCCCTGCTGCAAAATTCAGGAAATTAACGTACAAAATTTGTGATAAATTTTGGAAATTAATCATCTAACTCATCTGTATGACAACAGAATTCTTTAAAACATCTTGCTGCCACATTTTAAGAAGTCTCATATTAATATATTAATGAATCATAAGTCAGTATGTTTTCCATAGTATGATTTCAGTGAAATGGTCTTCTGTTTATCTACACATATATCAACATAAAAAGTAAAAAAAACCCACAAAACTTGTTAAGACTTGGTATTCATTTGTTTGGCATCAAAACTAGTCTCTTAAAAACTAGTTTTTGTCATAATATATCTTTTTAATATAATATTTCTCTGACACATTAGTAGAAATAATTACACTTGAGGGGTCACAGATGTATATTAATTTATCTTTTTAATGTTCTAAACTCTTTTGTGCTGGGTGTAAGATCTCTGGCAGACACAACAGAAGGATTTGCAGAGTGTTACTGAGACACAAGATAGAAGAAAGAGCTGGAGGTTGTTGTGTGGAATGGACTGTTGACACCCAAGACGGTTAAGTATGAGGAAAGAGCCTTTTCAAACACTGTTATCTTGGAGAAGACTCAAAATGCCCTTTCTCTGTGACTCATTTTACCATAGTATTATGCTAGCTATGTGTGGAAAAGAAATCATTCTACCAGATTTCTAAGATACCACCAAGGAGACTACGGGAATGGACATGATTTTGGGAATTCTGGTCTGGAGCAGAAGGGACCTATAATGATGCTTAATGAAAACAGCCTCAAAGGATCCGCATGGGTCTCCCCAACAAGATCTTTACTCCTTGTTCGGATATATGAGGTCCTGACTTACATGACTAGGCCCCTGGGGATTCCTGACTCAGATGCTCGACCTTAGTCACTCCCAGGAACCTCCCCACCCCCACCATTCCTCTAGTCTGGAAACCCTCACATGTGTCTCAATGCCTACTCTTTTAAACTGGATAATGTGAGCTATCTGCATGCCTAAACATCTACCTATTCTCAGGATGTTTTTTAGCATCTAATAATCATAATTCTTATTTATCGAATAGTCACTGTATATAGCAGGCACCATGATGAATACTTCATAAACATTACCTCAACTAAATCTCCAAACAAGGCCATGCAGCCTATTATTTTTCTCATTACATAGGAGTGGAATCTGAAGCTGTGCAGGCTTAGCTCTTGTTGAAGTGTTAAAGTTAGGACTCAAACCCAAGCCTTATTCCAGGGAGGCAGTAGATCTGATGACAATGTGATACTTTTCCTTCAGGTATGTGGACATCTGCAGAGGGACCCGTGTTCTCTCTGTGCTGGAAAGGATAGGCAAGGTCATTCTTGCCGCATTTCTGCTCTAAAACATGAGGGACCCCATTTGACTTTTCAACACATTTTATACAGAAATGTAGTTTTGTTTATCAGCAATATTCTCACCCTTCTGCTACTGAAACTATAATCAGACCCTAAGTACCATTTAACTCTCTCGTAAGCATTTAGGGAAGGTACAATGCACAGTCTAAAAGCATCCCTGTCTCTACAACTTACAACAGCCCCTCAAAAGGCATTGTAAGAGAAAAAGAATGGAAACTTTGAGAGGAAGTTTTCTGAGAGTTTACGTGACAATGAAGCCAGGAAAATGTGGCATTATTATGATTCTCTTCATCATTTCAGGATCTGAAATGATTCAAGAAGAAAGACACTCCAAAGCAAGATGGACTTCCAAGGGATGTGACTCACAAGAGGAATATAAAAGCTGGGAGAAAACTTACTTGTCAAATGGACAATGGACTTTTATTTGAAGCATATGGAATTGCACGGAAGAACACACAGAGGTGGAAGTTAAGAAAGGAACAAAAGACAGAAGAAGCCATTTGTGTCTGGAGGTGGGGGAAAGAGTAGAGTAGGGTGAGAGACAGAGAGCAAAGGAAAAGAGTGAGGAAGGGCACAAATACAGGAGACCTTTGTGTCTAAAGTAGGGAAACAAACCCTTACTGTTAGCATCTTGAAAAGTGTTGTCTAGTTATTGACAGGAATGAAAATAAACTGCATTTACTGCTTCCTTCCAAATAATCCTGAAGACTAGCAAAAGCTTTCTACTTATGGTGTACATTAGCCAGAGAAAATAGTAATCTTGTTTTCTGTGACAGGCAAAAGACAGCAGAAGGAACCTTTCTGGTCTTTCAAAGAATAGTTTCTGGAAAAAGACTTGAAAAGTGGGTTTCCTGAAAGAGATACAAAAAGTTTATTTTTTAAAATAGTATATTACCAGCAAGCCTCCACTTGACCAAAGAAAACAAACACAGGTAGAAAGGAGTTGGCTACTTTTTTAAAAAAAAATCTGGTTCACTTCGCTCTGTCCCCACAGGGACAGTCATTCCTGTGCACCTCCTGTGCTGCCATTTATCAGTCCTCAAATAAAAATCTGCAGATGAATTTTCCTCTGTCTCCGAGGAAATGCCTGTATCCAAAATCGCTGTTTGTAACACCCAGTACCTCAGAAAATGCCATCTGTGCTCTTGCACTTCACATTTTTATACAAGTTTATCCGGATGAAATCCTTGGCATTTTCCTGAGGTTTTTTTTGCCTTCCTGCCAAATGTTAATTGATACCTGTTACTGTAAATCTTGAATTTTCCTTTCCCAGCTGTAGAGATTAGCCTTAAGGGTCTTTTCTAATATTTCTAAACCGTTCCCCTGAAACTCTGTCCTGGTTTCTAGCTCTGACCTGAGCCCTCTCCATTGGCTCCACATTTTGGTTTTCTTTTCTCAAGGCTCTTACACTGTGTTCTTCATTCCCTTCCTCCATTGCTTAGTTTCCAGTCCCTCTTGAGTGACTTCCACTTAACGGGGCTGACTCGTCTTGTTGGTAGTTCAAAAGGTTCCAAAAATATACCCAGTGCGAGCTATTGTCAGTAACCATGTGTGCCTAAGCCTCTTACAGCAGAGATTGCCGTCTAGTTTACCCTAGATTAAAAGTGCATACACACTCTTCCTTAAACATACTTTTTATTTCCATGGCTTCTTATAAAACAGTGGAGGCCTGGGAAATGTCATGACTCGGGGGAGGTTGTTGAGTTTGCTGTCAGAGAGATCTAATATTAAAAATTTAGATTTTGGTTTCCTCTTTTTGAACTTGGATAAGTAAACTAACTTATTGATCTTTAAAATGCTATAGTTACATAAATTAAATGAGATAATATATTCAGGAGGTTGACACACAGCAGATGTTCAAAACTATATTGGATAAAAGAATGAATAAACTGATACATTCATGAAAGGGGAGGCAAAAAAGGCAAAGAGGAGTCCTTATAGTTTGCATATACATATTGTGCTGGATTTATGGTACTATTCCCTCAATTTAGTAAAGGAAACAGAAAAATTACTGAGCAGTTTCATAGAGGCAGATTATGGAGGAATGTGCAGTGAAGTTAGGCATGCAAAGCAGGGTGCCTATCCCATCATCAAGTAAGAGAATCAGGGAAGGGGTTCATCCACTGTATCTGTCTTTTAGGCAATAGCTTTGCCTGCCGGCTGTATTAACATTTGAAGACCAAACTTTGACAGAAGATAGAATATGATGATTCTGTGGTGTTCACAATAATATAGTTATTCATTTTGGATGGCAACGTGGTGAAGTGATAGAGCTGGGGGCATATTAAGCAAGCCTAGGGGAACATTGACACTTTATTTCCAGGGTTCATTGGAGATGCATGTTGGAGTTCTGACATCAAATATAAGAGTAAAGATTTATATACAAGTGTAAGACACAGCCAAATGAAATTTTATTCTTTGTTTTGTTTCCAATACTGTGCATCATATATAAGACAGAGCCTTAGTTTTGTAAGCACCAAATATCATCAGAATTAGTAGTGTTAGACAGTATTAATGATGTATACTCTTGAATATGTCTCCAGCGCTAGTCATTTCCTGTACATAGATTCCTAATTCTGACCGTTGTTGCGTCAACACAACCAACAACAATCAAAAACTCACTGTGCTGTGAATTTTACTATGACTCATTTTCTACACCTTTAAGTAAAGGTGCTTTTGCACACCTACATGCTTTAGCACAAAAATGCTAGTACTGTCATCACAAGTATTTCATACCCCCAAATCTAACATCTTGATTTAATAATGTAGTAGCATTTTTTACAGGTAAATATTTTTCCCTAAAGAAAGAAACTAATTCTATGTCATGTATTAGTGATTTTATCCTGTTTTATAGACAAGAAAACTGAGGCAACACTGCAGCATATGGTTCACCAAAACTTTCACAGTAATTTAGGGGAAAATCTGGGAATCTAGTCAACATTGCCTGTGTTTTTAAGTCTGTTGCTTAGTCATAGGACATAAAGCATCCCAGGAATTGCCATAATCATTAAAAATGTTCTCTTAGTGGTAAGCGTTTCCATTCCCAGAGTGTAAAATGTGATGAATTGTAGAGAGGAAAATAAACTTCCTCTGAACAAAAACCCACACTGGAGAGCAGTAGAATCTCAACTTCAGTTCTGAATATCATTAAAGCGTTAGGAGATGGTGTGAGATGACTGGGTTTGGCCGCCCTTCAGTAATGTCTCTGCTGTTCACATATTCTTGTGCAAACTCAATTTCCAAAAGTTATGAAGGGAATTTTGTTCAGCAAATGTTCTTGTAAAAGTTGTCTGTGATTAAACTATAGACACAACTCCAAGGAATCTCTTACTAGAAAGCAATGGATTATTCCAACATGAATCACGGACTAAACTGATTCTGTTCCCAGGATCTTATAACCGACTATTTTGCTCCAATGAAAACTAGGGTGTATTACTGTATCTGTGATTGAGATGCCTACTGAACAACAGTTTAATTAAACCATATGTAGTGTGAGTTTGTTGGGTGTATAAGGAATCCAGTGGTATGTGGTTAGGCAACCTCCAATTCAATAGGCCACAAATGAGATAGAATGTATATAGGTAACATTAAATTCACACTAACTGACATTTAATGTGTATCTATCAAACGTTTCTAGAGCACTCTGTCTTTTGCCATCTGAGGGGCAGGTGCAGTAAAATTCCAATGTGGAAGGAGGAAGTCACTCTAGCAGTAAGCCTTGTGTAGAACTGCAGATCACGGTCATCCTAGAAGACTCATTACATGTCTAAATGCTTATGGCACTAAAAGTAGCAGCGCAGAGATCAGGAACTCACTTGTGTCTGTGTAACTACTGCACCTAAAATGTAAGATACAATCTCTTTGAAAATTTCCAGCATATCATATATTAGTTATAGTGTTCATATTAGATCTTTAGACTTGCTCCCCCTGCATAACCGTACTTCTCTGTCCTTGGATCTTCACCTCCCCATCCCATCTTCTACTTTCCTTCCCCTACAATGTTTGGAAACTACTGTTCTACTTTCTTTTTCTATATTTTTGATTTTTGATTTGTTCTAAGATTTTACTTTTTGAGGAGAGGGGGTACTGGGGATCAAACTTATGACCTTGCACTTACCAGGCAAGTGCTTAAGCCACTGAGCTAAATCCCCAGCCCCTGTTCTAAGATTTTGCAGATAAAAGTCCTTGCTGTATTTTTTCTTTCTGCGTTTTGCGTATTTCAGTTAGCACAATGCCCTCCAGTTTCACTTACATTGTTGCAAATATCAAGATTTCTTTCTTTTTTAAGGTTCGGTAATATCCTATTGTGTATATTACAATTTCTTTCTTTATTTATCCTTCAGTGGATACTTTAGTAGTTACCATAACTTGTCAACAGTGCTGTGATAAGTCTGGTAGTGGAGATATCTTTATAAGATACTGATTTCATTTACCGTGGGTCTATACCCAGCAGTAAGATTACTGGGTCATCTGGTAGCTCTATTTTTAATTTTTTGAAGAACCTCCATATTCTTTTCCACAATGGCTGTACCATCTGCATTCCCATGAACAGTTTCCTTTTTGCTCCAGACCCTCACCAACACTTGTTATCTCTTGCTTTTTGATAACAGTTCCTGCAGCTGTGAGGTGATCTCATTGCAGTCTTAATTTGCATTTTTCTGATGATTACTGATGTTCAGCATTGTATCGTGTACTTGTTGGCCATTTTTATGTCTTCTCAGGAAGGTACTTTTAATGCCCATGTCGCTACAATTTTTATTGCTGACAGGTTTGAGAGTAATAAATCAGGGGAAGGTGCCAAATTTTTAATGAAACTACTTAGCATTTAAATATTGTTTCTCTTTGAAAGTAGTTTTATACACCCATTTTTCTTTTATAAAACTAAGCACATTACTGTAAAAGTAATTATTACCTTCACTTTTAAAATAAGGAAACTTAGAACCAGATGAAACAAAGACATTTGCCTAAGGTCAAATAGAAAGTTATGAGCAGAATTACACTAAAATTTGAATTTCTACCTTTTTTATACTAGAAGTTTTTATTTGAGTTCTTAATAATACTATAAAAACTTCTATGCATTTTAAAATAGAGTTTAGTATTTCCTGATCTCAAATAGCAAATATTTGACAGATAGTCCATATGAAAAATTTGTGCCTTGGCGTTAGAAATGGAATACCTGTGGCAAATTTATCCCTCTGGAAAAAATCAGAAAGATATTATCACAGGTTCAAAAAGGGAATAATATTTTTTCTGTAGAAACTTAAAGTTGCTTGTATTGATTATTTTTGTCTTAAAAGTTAAAAAGAATATAGAAAGGAAAAGTAAATAATATAGCAAATATGAGTACACTTCTCACACAATTGACCAATATGGACATGTTCCATTTTTGCTGATGTATACTAGGAAGCTATTAGATATTTGTACTTATTTACCTTTTACATCCTTTAATAACACAAAATCCAGAGTTCTTGATCCGGAAGCTTCAGGGTGTGATGTCACACAGACCATGTCTAGACAGAAAGCCTCTTCCCACTCCAGTGGGCGATGTCTCAACTGAAAACATTTATCTTCCCAACAAGCTTTCTCCCCAGGTAAAACAGAGCCAGTTCCCAATATAACACTGCTGCATTTCCTGAGGTAATCGTTGAGTAATTATTTGCCTCATTTCTCTAGAACCTTTCTTCTATTGTCTGAGGCAGCATCTTGGTCAGTAACCAACTTCACAAAAGGGTTTGAGTAATTGTTCTTTTTTTATTTCTTTTCTGCTTTACTTCTTTACTTGTTCTAGTGAAAGGGAAAGGAGAAAGGGCTTTAGGCAAGAAGAACAACTGTAGCTGTTGTCTGGGCAAAGTGGAAAAATAATTGGTTATTTTCCCTTGTTTATTCAAGTGCCTCAGATCAGCTATTTTGAAGGTAAGAGCTGGTTTAGCGTGTTTAGAAACTTAGAGGAAAACTGAGGTAATGTGAGACCTTAGGGGCTTTTGTTGTTCTCTAAATATTATTTTGTATGCAAGCCTTGTAACATATGTGGCATAGAAACTGATTAATGACTCATTGGTTGTTGGAAAGTGAACAAACTTGCCTAATGATATAGTTCTGTCTGTGTCTGTCTGTCTGTATGTCTGTCACTTCCTCCTTTGTGTATATGTGTGTGTGTTCTCTTTTGAGCAATCTTTCTGTTTCACTCATCTTGTATGTTGAATTTCAGCATCATTTTTCCCCTTTAAATTGGCAAATTCATTTTAAAATGCATTTATAAATTCAATTTAAAATTATTTCCACCACTGATTTCTTTGCATTTTATACATGTGACTGAAAAAGAAGTACACATTAAGCCCAAAATATTGATAGTTAAGGACTTTGGGGTCTTGAAGACAAATCAGAACAATGTGAAAGAGATATTTAAAACGATCTTGTGCAGAAAATTAAGGGATATTGATCAAATTATTATGCTTTTTCATTATTTAATGAGTACTTTATTAGTTTCTGTAGTCAAATCCATGTAGATAAGACCTCATATATTCAGTATAGTGTGTATCTTTGTTACCACTGTACAAATGAAAAAAAATTAAGTGTAACATTTCTAAACCATCCAACATGACCATTAATTTTTGATAAAGCAAACTAAACATGGGAAACTGGGATATTTTTTCCAAAGTTGACAACACAGCTAAAGTTTTCAAAAATTCAAATTTTTATATTTATATTTATATTTATATTTATATTTATATTTATATTTATATTTATATTTATATTTATATAAAAAGTTCAGTAATGACAGTATGTTGTACATCAAAAGCAGCAACAGATTTTCCAGGCTCAGCAGTCATTAAAATCATTGCACTTCATCTTTGGTTATTAAGATGTTATACATGTATATACGATCATAAAATTACAATTTGTCATAATTATGTGATCATATTTTACTTCTTCATGTAACTCATTTCTTTTGCTTCTATTTGGATTCCCCTTCTTTTGTGTTTATGTGATTCACTTCAATGCCTTGGTTGGATATTAAAGAGGACTTATGGATCTGAGCTGGGAAATTCTCTTTTAGGGCTCATGTGTTCAGCACCTTCAGTCTGATAAATGGGAACGGGGGACCCAGTAGCATCTTTTTCAAGGCACTGGGGTACTTCTTGTTGTTCTTATTCTTTTATATATGCCTTTCCATCTTTTTTTCTCGTAAGGCAACTCAGATTTCCATATCTTATGTAGCTTTTGAAATTTTATTCTGCCTTGTATTTCCTCCCCCTTATCTGTGCTTGTTTCTGTGTCTCTTTTAACACCTCCTTTTTTTGAGGTATCACCTATCAGTTTATTACCAGGTGAAACACTGCAAGGAGTCTGACATAGAAAAAGCTTTAAGCGTATTTTATATGTGGCTTTCAGAAGGAGTGGAAAGACTACTCCATAAATAAAAATATTTGGAAAGACTTTGGAGAAGATTGGTTTTCCCAAAATGGTTCATATGACAAGATGAATGGCAAAAAGAATCCAAGAAATTCTCCAAATATCAAATAGTCCTAAGTAGGAAAAGTTCTTATTGGTATCAACTGTTAAAGGTATTTAAAATTATACAGAGATCTATAAGATCTCAGCATAAATTGAGTCTGATTCTTAATACAAGAATTTAAAGGTCTATTGATACTTGTGGTCTAAATACTTCTTTAATAACATGAATGATGCCCTCTGCACTATTAACAATACTTTGGCTATTGATGTTTGTCCCTTTAACAACTTTTGGTGATTGCTTTTGCCCTCATATAAGCACTCTCATGATAGATACAGTCAGCAACCCACTGCTGGATAACTACCTTGTTTATCAGAGTACCAATTACCATTCCCAGCTCACATCTTGTGTGGGCTTGGCAGACATCAGTGTTAAGCACCTAGAAGGCACTTCCTTCTCCAGAGTAACTTCAGGGAAACAAGAACCCTGTCGCAACTGGCTGAAGTTGGAATTAACTCCAACTCTGTCTGCATTTCAAAATAAGCGAAGACTAACTGGTCCAGGCAAGTTTTCTGTATTTTTGGATTGATCTCCTTGCATTCATTCTGTCTCTCTAAATTTAGCAATGCGATATGATACAAACAAAGCTTTCATGCACGCCACGTCACCAGGGAGATTTTGGGACTTTCTAATTGGTCTGCCTTGGCAAATCTGCAGCACTTTCCACTGGTCTACACTCAGGAATCTGGGTGGGAAGTGAAAGTAGAGACAAGAGTGCCGAGGCAGTCTTCGCAATGCAAGGGCTTGCTCTTCATGTGGGTCCGAGACCAGACTCAGGACAATTCAAACTGAAAACCTTCAAATGAATGTTCCTAGAGTAAAACGAAAACTGACTCTGCTTGCTACATCTCAGCAGGGCCCCAAAGATATCAAAGGTCAAACTGAAGGGCTATGGCAGAAAAGGCCTTTCACTAACTATCCTTTCCTGGTGGTGTTCATGGAAATGTGGCAAAAAAGGGGTCAAGTAAGTCACCTCTCATCTCCTGCTGTATTGAGTCCCACCCAGGCCTTTCCCTATGGCCACCCCCACAGAGGAACTGGCTCCAAACCAAACACAAAGGTGATGGGAAATCCTCTGTGACTTAGGACTTTAACGGGTAAAAGGGAATTATAGGGATTTGGAAAAACTAGAAAGAAGTAAATGTTTATGCTTATGGTCCTTTAACCCATGTATCTATTTTGTCTCTCTAATAGTACCCAAATAATTTTATCACCTAAATGAAGAAGTCAGTTGAGGTTGTTTGGCATAAAACATATAGCAAAATTTTTCTTATTTAAAAAGGCTTTTTCCTGATTATCAGTTCATACTGTCTCTAAAAAAAAGTCAAATGTTACAGAAATGTGTGATAGAAAATGAAGACCTTCTCTTTTATTTCACCCCTTAGCAATTTGCCTTATATTGTTAAATTTGATAGTAACTTGTCTTATATTGTTAAATTTCACCCACAGATTATCCATCTACCTACCTGTCAACTACTGTCAATTTTTATAAGAATTAAACCTTTCTTGACACACTTACAAATTTCTTTTTGTTCCATTCAAAAGTATTCCTTTTCATGTCTGTTTCTAAAGATATTTTATGCAGTTTTTAAGACTAGGTTTCTTCAAAATTATGTTGTAGACTGAACAAAAGCAAAGAATATATATACTTCCTTTTGTCTTCCAAACCACAGCAATGCTTTGGGTTTTTTGGACTATTTTTAAAGCTTGTAGAAGTGTATGCATACGTCCTTGTGTACTTCTGTGTGTTTTATTTTTTCACACAGGTAGCATTTTACTATGGAGCTGTGCATTTTAGTTTTGAAAGTTAACACCAGAAATGTTCTTTCAGTTTTTCCAAGCATATTTAACCTGAAGGTGGGATGGTCAGCTCCAGGGGGGAGGACAGAATCTGTGGCCATTTGCCCATGCTGTGTGAGCTTTGCTTGGCATGCCATGAATGTCCAACTCACAAAAACTTTGAAGACATTCTGATCCAGTCAGAAAACCTGGAGAAAAGCTACCCTTACTCCCCCGCTGCTGAATAGACTTACAGGAAACTTTCTTCAGTGGATTTAGCGTCAGGATCCCCATATGCACTTTCGCTTTTGGTGTCAGAATGCAGAGATACTTGTTCATGGATGTAGGAACCACGTGGTACCCTAAAGTCTACAGAGAACATGTGTCTGGATGGAGCAGAAGGAAGGAGGCAAGAGAAATCTGCTGACCTGAATTTTGCTGAAATTCTTCCAAATGTCCAGCAACCAATGAAATATATCCAATGTTTTTAGGAGCAGAAAATCAAGCTTTGATAGCAGAAAGGACATTCGTAGTAATTAGTAAGATTATTAATACAGAACCTTAGATTCTTAGTGCCTTCTCGTTTAGTACATTATAACGTTATTTGTGTATGCAAGGTGAAATAGACAATAATATTAAACACTGTAGTGTGTGAATTTGAACTCTTCTGCATTACATTACAGTTTTTCTTAGATATCTACTCTGTAATATCTCCCACTTTCTTTATTGTGATATTTCACTATTAGAAAAATGAAATGATACATATTATTGAATCTGAGCATAATTTCAAGTCATTAAAAACAAATGAAACATTTCAGGAGACTTCTAATCATAATTTTATGCTTAATAAACATTAAAACCAATATATTATAGCCTTGAGTAAGATAGAAAGCCTACCTACTAGAGAGACTTCAAAGGTCAGCACATCCCAGAAAGGCTCTAACTTATGACAAGAGACATTTATTATGCACTGGCTTTATGGCATTAAAGTGTCACCCGCAGGATTTATGGTTTTTGCGAAATGTGTACAATTTCTGTGGGGAATTCTCCTTATCCCAAAGGGCAGGGGTAGTGGAAAGGAAGCCTTTTATTAAGGCTTTACTTTTAAAATGATCTGAAGTAGTGAGGAGTCAGGATGACTGTAGTCCTTATGGCTATAGCAGTTGCTACATAAATCAGAAGGAACTGGCCATAGTGAGCCGCTATGGAAAAGCTCCCACAAACTGGCAACTGATCATCCCCTCTCTTTTATTTCTGTATAAACTGTTTACAGAAAAGTATGTGGCAGAATGTCCGAGAATAGTGACATTCTAATCCCTAATAATTCTTAGGAAATGTAATTGTACCCATTTCATCAAGTGCTTCCAGTGTCATATAAATCTGTGTAAATCACAGACCCCTTTAAATGCCATTTGGACAACAGAGCCCGAGCTGGGAGTGCAGCCCGTGCTGCCTGTGGAGCTTCCTGAAGGCATTCATTGATTGCCTGATGGATCCCTTGCTTATTCAGGCTGCCTAAACCTTGCCAAAAGCCTTCAGTTGTTTCCAGAGAATTGGGTGTAATCTTGCCCCATTGACTGTGCCAAAACTCGTCCCTGAATATTAAAGGCATCTGCCTTTCATAAGAAAACCCAGCTCTTTGCTTCTGACTCACTGGCACAGAGAGCTGTGGATGCCTAAACTGAAGTGATAGCTTTTGCTGTCCTTGGGTGAGAACAGGCTCCCTCTGTTAAAAACTAAAACCTATGTCACAGATGGCAATAGTCCTGCTGGGTAGTGCAGACTGCCTCTCCACAAGCGCACTTTTAGGGTGGGTGACAGGCAACAAAGTGAGCCCTGGACATGATTTATCCACAGCTTCCAAAGCTAATGAGGACCCATGGAGGATCCTTCTGGAATATGAAGTAAAGGTGGTTTATATTTGTTTAAAAACTCGTAAAAATAAATAAGGACAGTCTTAAAGATGCACAACTGTGAACACGGAACAGGTAAATTTTTCTTACTGCTGTTCATCATACTGGGGGAAACAGAAGCCCAGTTGAAGGATGCACACTCTGAATTGGGTTGTTACTGCCATGGATCCCTGTCACTCTCCGAAATGTCTCGTCTCAGCCCTCTATCACGGTACCACCCTGGCTTCAGGGTCTCTCACCTGGATGATGTTTGTAGCTCCTTCACTTATTCTCCTGACTCTACTCTGACCTCCATTAATTTATTCCTTCAGACCACTGTCCAATCATAATACAACTACCTCCTACGTCTTTAGTGCTTTTTTTTTTTTCTTTTTGGTACCAGGAATCAAACTCATGACCTTGTGCTTGATGGGCAGGCTCTGTGTCACTAAGCTATTTCCCTGGCTGCGCCTACATCTTTGATGTCACTCACCACATATAACTTTTTTTAGTTTCTTCATTACTCACAGAATAAAGCTCATGTAAGGTTCTCAGTGTCATCTCTGTCTGCTGCCCCAGGCTCAGTTCCATACTCACATCACACATTGTGCTGATAACTGTGCATTCTTCATGTTAGAAGTTCTTTGTTGGCACTGCGACTCTGCGGGCACTGCCCTTCTACCTGAAATGTCTTCCGGTTTCTCTTGTCTAGGTTAACTACAGTCTATCCACTGAGATTCTACTTACACACCACCTTCTCCAGACCTCCATCCCTGGCCCACCATCCATCAGCACAGGTGAAGCACACAGCCCTTTCTGGGCCTCCTGGTTCTGCAGGTTTGGCTCTCATTTGACTTAGCATATGGTAATATGGTAATTGCTATGCTCTGAATGTTTGTAGCTTCCTGAAACCATACGTTGAAAATCCCCACAGTGATATGATTGAGAGATAGGGCCTTTGAGAGGTGATGAGGTTGTGAGGCATTCAGTCTCATGAATTAAATTACTATTTTTTAAATTTTTTTTGATTTTTTTTTTTTGAGACAGGATCTCACCAGGGCCTTGAATTCACTATGTAGCCCAAACTGGCTTCACATTTGTGGTAATCCTCCTGCCTCGGCCTCCTGAGTGCTGGGATTACAAGCGTGCACCACTATGTCCAGTTTAAATTACTGCTCTTATAAAAAGAATCCCAAGAAGACTGTATATTCCCTCTATTATCTGAGGATGCAGCAAAATGGAAGGCAGAAAATTAGCCCTCACCAGATACCAAATCTGTCAGCACTTTAATCTGGGGCTTCTCAGCCACCAGAAGTGAGCAATAAATTTTTGTTATTTATAAATTACCTAGCCTAAGGCATTTTATTAGAGCAACCTAAATGATTTGAGACAGTAAACTAATTAGTATGTATCTTCTAGTCTGTAATGAGCTTGAGCATATAAACTATGACTTATTCATTGTGTTATTACCCAAAATATAGCACCACAGTTGACATATATTTTGAATCTAATAAATGCCTGATGTCTTAATAAGTGAGGTTGAGTAGGTAAAATAGTTATAAGAAGGATTTATATTTTTAATAGATTTATAAAATTTATAGCAAGTTTTATAATAAGGTTTATAATAGATTTCATATAAGGTTATTTAAGACTTAAAAGAAGCATATAATTAATAAGTCAGTAGTATTGTTAAATAATTAATTTATAGACTGAAAGATACTTTAGAAAACATCTAGTTCAACATTTTTCTTTTATAAATGGAGACACAAAACCCTGGTCTCTCTCACTCCCCACAGTATGGTAACAATTTATTTTAACCTTTGAACAGATCCATGCATCTATAATAAAAATTGAGATCTGTAAAGTAGATATTTCATTATTTATGTTTAGGTAAATAGCATAATTCCTTACTGACCCATTTAGCCATACACATGTACAAACTGAAAAGTAATACAAAGCAGCTAATACTGCACAGGGTTCCTGGACCACTATGTACAACTAAGAAAAACGTATTAGCCCCTAGGAATTTCTGGAACCACCAATTGGAGCGTGAAGAGTTCCAGAACCCTTCTCCTCAAAGAGGAAGAAGGAAATAGATGCTCAGCGCTAGTGGGAGGTTATGCTTTGTTTTCAATATAAAAGAGATTGACAAGTTCATCGGTTTGTCTTTTTCTTTACCGAAGTGCTCCTGCTATCTAAAACTCTCCACATTCTAAAGCAATGCCCAGCTCTGAAGTCAGCAGTGGCACAACCCAGAAGCCTTGGTGGCATTTCATTATAATCTTCTTGTCCTGAAGACGCACAGCAAAAGTAACACAACTGTGATTCCCCGGGGGGGGAACAGTGTTTATATGCACAGATGTTTAAGGGTACGGGGTGTGTCGTGCCAGCACTGGTCACCCATGTGCCGATTACTGCATGTGAATATGCAGGAAAAAGGTTCTTCTCCTCTCCTGACTTACTTTACAAGTTGTACTACATTGGAAAGAAATTCAGGCAAAGTAGCCATCAAACTCCTCATAATAATGTCCTATGATGAAGATATTATCTGATACTTACCAATAGTCCACAACCTCCCCAACTAACTGCTTACATTCTTATGGCATTAAACTTAAGATCACCTAGGGTATAAAGGTCTGAGGGGAAAGGCCAAGAAACTACAAATTTGTAGCCCTGGGTTATTTTCTTAAATCTACTAATTACCTACTGGGTAACTTTGAGAAAACACAGCCTGTTAATGGTTAGCCATTTCAGTTTCTCTGCCATAAAATAAGTTGTAAATTATCTACATCTTTGCAAAAGTTCTAGAGAAATAAATGTTCAAATGAAAGGCATCGTAAGTATGACATGATTTTGCAGAGTTGGAAAACATTCTGATATCCACGTACAATTCGCGTGATGTCAGGCTCAGCGAGGGGGTCTCTGCCGGATAACTAGTCTTACATATGTAGTTCTTTGAGCTACTCAAAAGGAAAATGTCTTTTATGAATCTGATCTGTTTTCTTAAGATAATGAGCTACATTTGTGTGTGTGACACAGACCTATCACGTTAAAACACTGTGTGGCAAAAACAAGACAGTTGACTGAGAGTCTGTTAATTTCATTCGTATCTCATCCATCATTAGCGTGGTGCCTGTCCTCTTGCAGGTTGCAGTCTCTGCCTTGACTGGTTAGATCTGACAGATGGAATACATTTCTACCCAGTGATACATTTAAGATATGTGAGAATTTTAGTCTCTTAGAATCACCTGCAATTTGAATTAAGGGTATATCACAGACTTCGAAGACCCTGAGATATGTCTTGATTTAGGATGAGGAACTAGCTTCAAAGTTTGTTTAAGAAGGCATTTGAAGAGAGAGCTGGCCACACCAAAATGGGCTCAATCTGGCTCAAAGAGCTATGTCTTCCTTGCATGGATAAAGTCATCTTTGCCTCACCAAGAATGCTTTGCTTCAACAAGAGACAGAATTCTGTCTTTTACCACCAACCCAAGCATGGCAAAAGAGCAAAGCCAAGCTGGACTTTGGGGACTGAAAAACTCTGGAACCAGAGGGCAGAGGGTAATGAAATCATGGGATTTGATGGCCTCTAATTTCCTGAAGTTCTGGATTGAAAATGAATCACAAGGAATGGGCAACTTATAATGCTTCTTGGGAGGTAGATGGTTGGTATGTATTCTTCTTTCTCCACAGTCATAAGCTTCTCCCCTTGAGAGAACCATAGTTCACATGGTGGGTGTTTTCCATTTTGGAGATATTGTGGAATCAAACTTTTCTTATTTGCCATCATCTCCCCAGAACCTGCCTTGGCCTCAAAATACTTGTTAAACAACAAATATGTAAACGTCACTTCATTGCTTTTCCTTTGATAACCCACTTAAAAAATTGATACCCTACTTACAAGAACTTCGGAAAAGTTCTCTTCCCCTGCTAAAGTTCCCTGCAATCCAAATGGAAAAATATTTCCATTTTAATTTTTAAGTATCAGAAAAATGCCGTGACCACAGTTTATATTTTCCCTCCTATTCTCCTCAGGGCCTGTGTTGCTCATTTATATGCAATTTGCTGCCTGTTTGGGCCAGCGGCTTTAGTCAGGAGGCTCTTACAGTAACTGGGAACTGTCAAAATCCCAGAACCTCAGCTGGGGTCTGGAGAAGCACCTTGGGTTGGCTGTGCTGAGGGCCACACTATCTAGGCAGCAAGCAGAGTGGTCTGGCTTACTTTGGGCCTTACCAGTTCAGTTTAGCATGGAAACAATAATGCCTGGGAAAGCCAGCAGACAAGTCCAGATGACGAGGAAGATTATAAACCAGAAAACTTCCGCCTTGGTATTTGAAAACCACACAGTATTTTACAACATTCCTGCCTATTAACTGCTGGGGAGGACACCACCTTATTGCCTTTTGCATAATGGAACCAATCTTTTCCACTTAGAGGCCCTGTGTCGCTTTGATCGAGTTCAAAAGGTGTGGGGAATGATGACTATGGACCTTGGGAACCAGACTGAAGAATCTCACAGACATACTCAGAAGTTTTTTGGGGGACTGTTGTTTGTTTTTTTTACTGACGCATCGTTTTGATAAATAATTCCTATAGTCTGTGCACTTATCAAATTCCTCACCCAAATATTTGCTATTTATAAAATAATCAAGGAAACAGACTTGTGTTTATTATTCCTCCATCAGCAGCAGTTTGATGAATTAAAAACAGTCTTACTTTTTCCTTTTTCCTCTCCCTTCACCAGCCTCTTGTAAAAGTGCCAACAGCATACACCCAACTCTCTCTTAAAACAGTAAAAACAAAAAATAAAAGTGACCTCCATGAACTGCACATTGCCTCCTTACAGGTTAGAGTTCGGGCCCAGAGCCAGGCCCCCTAAGCACCAGAGGTAGATGCTTGGAACTGACTGAGATGGAAAGGGATACAGTAAATGTCTGTTTCCGGTTCACAGAGGCCTGAGCGTCACCACATAGTTTGGACGTCTGACTAGTTTCCTGACTTGAGAGTCTCTTACTTTAAACATGAGGGGTTGGCCCTGAAGAGGAAAGGAGAGACACACGCAACTGTCTGCTTCTGGCTCCACTAGCAGTCCCTCTCAGGATGGCTCCTCCAGACAGGATTTAAACAGAACTATTTTGATACAGACAGTGCTTGTGGTTGCTGTCCTGAGGGAGCCCATGGGTCTGCTGGGATCTTGGACTGAAGAACTCCTGTTCTGAGCAAGTGCTTGACTATGTAGCTTCCAGGAACACTCTACTCACTAGTAGTGAAGCAGCGCTGCAGACTCAGAAAACTCTTGTAAGGCAAATTCACCTCTATTAAGTGGTTTTATTTATATCCTGTGCATGTTAGACAAAAACATCTAAACCTCTTTTTCCAAAAGACAAACTTGCTAGATCATCACGAGAGGGGAATCAAAGAATTCTAAGAAATCACATCATTTTAAAATAACTGCAGTTATCCTTCGTTAGACTAAAACCCTAGGTCTACAGAACTTTAACTTTGCACAAAGTTGCCTCAAATTTTAACATTTATTTTTGTATACATGTGGCCTCTTTAGAGACTTCCTATTGTTGAATCTCCTCAGTGTTTTATCCTGAGTATGTCACTAAACAGAACAGTTTCACCTACCCGCAAAGGTCTAGCACTAATAGCTTCTATTCCTTATACAATGGTGAACCAGCTTAAAAACAGCTTCCTACCCACCATTGTGAGACTAGTGACTGTTTCTTCTGGGATGAAATGGGCTCTTTCTATATGATTTAGCCAAGACAAGCCAATGTATGCAGCCTTCCAGGGTAAATGTAAGCAGAACCCCAGCTATGAATGTAGGCAGGAATTTTTAGAAAATGATGGACTACATAGTCCTAAGTAAGAATTTCATATTTAAGAATGCAAATTTCAGGGAATAATTTTATGACACCTGGAGAAATCTAAAGGCAGGAGTCCTTCACCCCCACAAAGCAAAATCAGCCAGGGGAATGCAGTTGTAGCAATGAGAGCTCATGCTCTAGCCAACCAATCAAGGCAAGAGTGGAAGGCAAAATGTTTGTATTGCTGTCTTTTTCAGCTTTATAAAACAACTAGCCCTTTAGGATGCTAAGACTAGCTCAAATTACTTTTTCTCAGGAAGTTTTTCTTTGAACCTCTTTGGGGCACCAACCTAGTTTATTGTTGCTGGAAGATATTTTGTTGTCTAGAATAATGCATGCTTCCTTCTCAGATGCCATTGGGAAAGCCCATCCATGCCTTGCCCACTATGCTACTAAGATTTCTCTTTCCAGTAAAGTAAAAAAGAAGAATAAGAAACCATTACTAGTAGATAACCAAGAAACTGATAAAACTGAAAAGCTACATTATCTATCTTAAAATTTCCATTACTATAAAATAATGAGAGCATAAGACCATGACTTATGTCTTTACAACATCACAATATCTAGTGTTATTTATGCACATAATTAGAGGTGAATACTGTGTTCCTTAATTTGCCCCTCCTCCAATTAAACAGACTTTTTCATATAGTAAATCCACTACACAAATGCAAATATGATAGAGAAACAATGAGGAAAGTTCTTATTTCACAGGATAATATGTAGATCTAGTACACAGATTGGGTTTTCTGTTTATTCTTTATTCTAATTGTGGGAAGGAGAAATGCAAATAATAGAACAATTTTTACAATTTTTACAACTTTTTTACAATTAAAAAGTTCATCTGAATTGACTTTGATTCTGGTGAATCCTATGTAGCAATAGTGTCCATGATCATTTTCCTTAACTCAAACCTCTGTCTGGTTGGTTAGGATCCCACTAGGAAAACGACTCATGAAAATGGTTTAGACTAAATGGCAGAATTCTGCAAGAATAATATTCTATATAGAGGGCAGAAGTGGCAGAAGGTGCTAGAATCAAAACCAGGAACTATAGTCATTGTATTATATCATTGTATTATATCATTTATTAATCCTTGGGAAATTCTTTTTTCGACTTGTTGCCTGGAGTTTTTTCCTTGATAATTTAGGTGAATGGCCTTAATGTCTAAATTTCCTGTTGGTACTATAAGTGAAACTGGTGTATAAATAAAATTAGAACTTTATATTGCCAGGAGTGAAAAGAGCTTAAGTACAAATAATAGTAACAATGGCTAAAAATGGATAAATCAGTCAAACTTAGAGAATTAAAATCTCAGAGCAGGTCAGGAGCAAATATTGACATACTTTTAATTCCAGATTTTTACCATTGTTTTTTCCTACAATTTATTTAAACATCTATTTCAAAGTTTTTGAGGAAAGTTCCCAGTTGGCTTGAGTCTATGCAAATTTGATCCTAAGCATTTGAACTTGACACAATTTGGTGATTTTTGAAATTTACATTTTAGTTATTCAAGTCAATGAATAGTGTCATTTGGTTATTTGATGTAATTCTAAAAAAAAGATTGGTGGTTTGAGAAACTGCTTCTGGATATCAATACTAAAATGAAAACACTGGCTAAAATCATAAAAGCAGGAAAATTAATTTCAGGGCGTTGCAAGCCTCTTCTGCTTCCTGGGCTCACAAGACTTCAGAAGACGGGAATTGTTCTCTGATGTCACTGTTCTCTGAAAGCTGATCCATTTAAATCCATATGGTGGACATCTTTGACTCACATTCTGCTTACATTTTTCAATGCCTCAGAAAATAGAATTTTCCCCCTTTTAATCCTCAAAACCAAACTCAAATAAATTGTTTGGCCCACCTGCAGCTTCCTTGGAGGAACATAACTTGATTCAATCCATAATTTTCACATATTCTACAACCTACATATTATCTTATTTTACTTTAAAATCCAAATCGTTGTTGCTGTCTTTAATTCTCAGCCGGGACAGTGGAGGACTTTTTGTCCTTGTTGTTGCGATGTATCATAAAAATACAGGAAAACAGTTTCGCATTTCTTCAGTTCTCTGCTGTAATCTACAACTTTGTTAATTTTGTAATGAGTCAACATGGTGCCATAGATTTTGCAAATTGAGAAACTTTTGAGCTTTACAAGCCTGCACCAAGGAGAAAACTCTCTGCCTGCTTAACAATGAAAACCACAGCAAGGAAACAAAGTGAGAGTCTTACTGGTCTCTGACAGGTCCCTGGTCCTGGGGGGGGGGGCTAAAAGGAGACACTGCATGATATAATTGCTGTTGGCTGAAGAAGCCTTGACATGGTGTCCAAGCATAGGGCAGTCAACAAGTATTTTGTGGGCAGACTTCTGGTCTCTGTCTCTTCCCTGTACAGTTACAACCTGGTATTTCCATGATTGTGTTGATTCACTTCAACTCCCAGCTCAGCTTCCATGCTATCCCGACATCCTTCGCTGCTTGCAAGTATCTTTCTTACCCCATACACACCTCTACTTTACAAAGGCCACAGACCATTACAGTATTTTTATACTGAAAACAAGATGCAGTTGTATGACTGTGTGATGTTATCATGTACTCCTGAATGCTTGGTTTATGCTCAATCCACCCACGATGATGGAATATTTGCACCGCAGCTAATTGCTACACATCCTGTGAGACCTGGTCATGCCTTGTATGCTCTACGAAGCCACTGCCTGTGCCATCTCTGAGCTCCCCAAGCTACTGTGGTCACCTCTGCCAAAGCTTTCAACACACAATTACAGACTAAATTCTATCCCCCTTCCTCACATTTGCATTTTGAAGTGCCAGCCCCCAGTGTCTTAGAAAATAACTGATTTTTACTTTAACGAGGCAAGTTAAAATGAGACCATTAAGGACGGAGCCAAATCTAGCACAATTTGACATCCTTACCAGAAAAGGGGAGACAAATCAGAGATGTAGACATGGGAAGAAGGCACTATTTACAAGCCAAGGAGAAAGGCTTCAGAAGAAACCAAATCTTAAACTTGCTGGTCCTTGATCTTGGGATTCCAGTCTGTGGAACTATGAGAGAATGACTTTTATTGTTTAAGCCACCCACTCTGTGGTAGTTGATTATGGCAGCCCTAGCAAACTAATACACAGTCCTGCAAATTGCTATCTTAGCCATCTCTACATTTCAGATACACTTTAAAAAAAAGTTTGTCTTTCACTTCTTTATTCATAAAGCCTAGAAGAGTATCTGGTGAATGTGAAGAAATGTTTGTTGAATGAATAATGAAAGAAAAAAAGCCATCTGACTCTGATGATCATCTAATTACTTGTTCCTTTATTTTCCTCCCTATTTATTTTCATTCTCTTTTGTCCCAACACTGTTGGTTTGAACACTTGTCTCTGCCTCAACCTAAGTCTTTAACAGTGTTAGGTCTTATTCTTACCCTTTAGAAATGTTATATAGGATGATAGCAATATCTGGAACCATTGTCCTCACACTAGACACACACAGAAATTGGCCTCTGTGGTTTTGCACCATAGCACTATGCTCAACCAACAGATGCCACTTCACACAAACACACACAGCAGAATCATGACGTACACGGCCCTTTACTGGAACCAGACTGGGAACTCAACCTCAAGGAGCTGAAATGTACCGGAAACGTAGTTTGATTGCCTTTCTCAAGTAGGTGATCAAAACGAGACAGAAGGTAGCTCACACACTGACCAAGCAAATGTCAGCAAAGGGTGGGCGGAGCTGGAAGCTGCCTCACATGCGGGAGTGATTACCCTCCGTAAACCTCTTACATCCAGGTTTTTCTCTTTTCTTTTTAACAAATTATGGAATACTTACATTTATGTGAATAAAACATGACTCTACCTTCAACTATTTCCTTTTAGCGTCACTCACAGTTCAGATCGATGGGGCCCCAGTGAATTTTGAGCAAAAAAGAGTTCTGGACTGAGTATGTATACATTCACAAAGGCTCTGTTTTTCTATGTACTTACTCTCTGACTGACTCTGTCACTGTTGCTTAAGAAATGCTATGTTGAAATGAAATGCTGCTTCATGGGGTGAGTCCTCTTATGAAAGGATAGCCTCGTTCTGACGAAAGAAGATTCAGCATAACCTGGACTCTGGACATTGGTTAGCAAAGTTTGCATTGAATATTGTTTAAATCCAGTGTTGGGAGGAACATTTCCTCCTGGGACATGATTTATTTTAATGCCTAGTCATTTTATCCACAGGTCCCATTTTATTTTATATGTTAAAAATCCCAGTATAAATAGTAAATCTAACAATTATGGATCCTTTTCCATACATAAAGATGTATAAGCGTATAGAGTTCCTTCATGTTTTAATAATACTGAAATACTTTGGACCAGTTTGCTTTGCTTCTCAAAGAAGAATAATAAAGCCAACTCTGCATTTAAAAGAAGAAATGCTCCAAGTTTTACCACCACATACCCTCTGGTGAGAATTTCAGAACAAGGCTCTCCTCTATGACTTAGATAATAATGAAAAACCTTCAGTAAATTTCCAGGACTGCTACTTCTAGAGACTCAATTAGGCAAACCCCATATTAAATGTCAAAGGTGGGCAAGGTAAGATGTGAATTCCTCGAGAACCATAACGGATAAAGATTTTTAAAGTGTCTCTACCCTGAAAGAGTTTACAGCAAAATTGAAGACAAAATTGAATCATTATTGCTATAGTTTGGATGTGGTTTGTTCCCCTAGAGCTCATGTTCCAGGAGTTTGGCCCCCACCATGGTGATATGAGAGTGGTAAAACCTTTAAGAGCTGGTCCATATTAAATTGTGATATGGTCACTGGAATGTCTCCTTGGATGGCATCTATGTAGTTATCATGGAAGCCCAGGACCTCAATTAGCTCCCATGAGAGTACGTTGTTATAAAAAGAGCAAGACTAGCCATTGTCCCCGGTCTCTGGCTGCCTGTCTCGCCATCTGATCTTCTGCACGTGTCCTCCTGCCATTGGAAGCCCTTAGCCATGAACCCTCATCAGAGCCACAGAAGCAAGGATAACGCTTTGAATGATCCAGAACAAATTTACCCAGCCTCAGCTATTTTATTATAGCAATGGAAAATTTACACATACGATGACCAAGCTTTTAATCAAGCTAAATAAAATATATTATTTTAGTAACAGATCTAAATAAAGAAGTAGTGGCTCTCACAGACTGTCCATGGTTAATTGCCAGAGGAATTTTATATGCAGGAAGCGCTTAGACCCGAGAGAGGCTAGGTTTCTGAAGGCATCTTTCAAGACCAGCAGAACGCAGAAACACAGAATGAACTCACCCAGATCCCTACAGATTCTGAAGTCAGGCAAGTTTGAGCTCAGGTCCATCTCAGATGATCTGGGGCAAGTCTGTCTCCGACAGCTCTCAATAAAATAGAAATAATAAATTCAGCACTTTGAGTTTTCCTGAGGAGTAAATAAAGCTATCTAAGTCTATTCTTTATATTAAGCCACAGACAAATTAGCATTTATTATACATTATATTATTTACTGGTTTGTCTTTTGCTTTATTGTCTGTCAAAAAGTAAACTTGTGGAGGGTATAGATCTAGTATTATTTTACCTTTGTATCCATAGTATCACTATTATTATCTGCACATAATAATTACCTGTTGCATCTATTTGCAACCAAAAACAATGAATAACTGAGTAGCTTCCCAGGTGTGGTGGTGCACACCTGTAATCCCAGCACTTGGGAGGCTGAGGCAGGAGGATCGCTACAAGACCAAGACCAGTCTGGGCTACAAAGTGAGTTCACGGCCAGCCTGCACTGCATAGTGAGACCTTGTCTCAAAAAAGTAAACAAACAAAGAAGCAGAGTAGCTCATATTATGATTCAATTATGTATTTTTCAGATTTCTTCCTATCTCCATTTTCTTCCACCATGTAAACACTATTGTAACCAACAGGCTAAGTTCCAAATAAGTGAAGTCACTTGGTGTTTTAGAGTTGTTGCTGTGAGTAATGGCCACTAGAACAGTGAACTGTTTGCCTTGAACAGAATAGACAATGCAATAGGGAAAAGCTTGTCTTCCATTTCCTTCTCTTCCATCCTCTCCTTCCTGTAAGCTTCTGTGTATGCCAGGGCCCTTTGTGTTGCTCTCTCCCATCAATATCTAAAAATGAACAAGCAAACAACAAAAAAGCTAAATAAACAACAGGAAAATCCACAGACAAATCGTGGGGAGGAAAAAGTGTTTTCCAGGTAGACCTTCTCACTCCTGTAGACAGCTGGCTGGAGTCACGCCTTTCCCTTTCGGTACCTACGTCAGTGCCTTATTTCTAAGGCCAGGAACAGTGGTTTAGCCAAAGCAAGCCATGTGAAGCACAGTGATTAGTAATCACTGTGTTATCCATGGTACCAGGGCAAGTCACAGGGTTTCCTGCTATGAAGTCCCTTGGCATTACGCAAAAACCCTATCTTTACCATCAGGGACAGATTTCGATCTAATTTTCTGTTCCATTAGAATTTTGTGATCTAAACTAAATTTGGTTTGTTTTAAGAATGCAGACCAGGGTTTAACATCACTAACCCTGGAAGGGAGGGTCAACAAATATTTTATCACCACATGTTGGTGTGTGACTAGCTAAAACATCTCATTACAGTCTTATTTGCAGGAAGTGGTCTCATTTATAGCTCCCCACTTGGTAGTATGTTTGTTACTAGTGCAAAGGAGAAGTAAAGAAAGTCACAAAAATATCAACTTTGGAGTATTCTTCCAGGCTTCAGATCACTGACACCTCATCGTATTCTTCATATGACACAAAGCTCTGATCCATGGTCACTTTTAACCTCAGATTAAATCCTGTCCCCAGACCTGCAAAACCCATTATTGCCTAAGAAAAGCCAGAATTGCTGAATGTTTTCCTTTCTTCTGACTTACAATGTACGTCATCAACCACGTAAAGCAAAAGAGCAATGTGCAAAGTGCTGTCTGGGGTTTCTCACCCCTTCTAAGATATTTTCATAGTGAGTTTCCAGTTTAAAACTTGTTTCATCAGAGAATTTTGATGTCCCTATGTGAGATGTTCCAGAGTTTCAAATAAATAAAATCCAAATATCTCAAGAACATCTTGTGGGAAGGTTGGTTAGAAAACTTGGTTGTTTTTGTTTGCATGTGAAAAACATTACAGACTTTATATAAGGCTCTTTCGGGACTTTGTACAACTTCTTGTTATACATTATATATGCTGTATATGCTGTATATGCTATATGTGTATAAGTCACGGTCCTGGTAAGAACAGAATTCACCTTGGAAGTTCCCAGCAAAAATAGTTCTATAAATGGCTACTTAAAGAGGTATTAATAAGGATAAAGTAACAAAGAAAAAGTGTTGAGGCACCCAGAGATTAGTAGCAGTAGAAAATTGTCAGTACATTCCCCTGAAATACAAGAGGAGGTAATAGTGCAATTTAAATTCAGCAAAACCTCACGGAGACTACGTGAACTGCTAAAGAGCCACCCAAACATGGCAGAGACCCAAGAAGAAATAGTGTGATTCTTCTTGTCTCTTCAACTCTGATCTCTTGCCGGTGCTCACTGGCCAAACTGAACTGGAAACCAGTGACAAGGGAACCTCCATGGTACAGTCCACAGGGGTCAGCATCAGAGGTAGAGCAGATTGGAAAGGGCAGAATATTAATCTGCTCAGCACAGCATTCTTTATATGCAACAATCTTGCCTGTTTTTTAGGCCAGTATTAATGATATATTTGCAGTCATTTATCCAAGCTCTTTCTTTATTTGGACCTCTTTTTTTATTCTGACTTGTGCCTTATATTCGGAACCCTGAACAAAATTTCTCCCTGTGCAATGTAAACTCTTCTCTACTGGAATTAACCCTGATTTCCGTATCAACTAAATAAACCTTAAAATTACGAAGGTTCTTCATTACCTTTATGAACTGTTAAGTTTATAACCTCTTGACTTGCTATAATTTCATTCTTTCAAGGCTATTAAATCATTTTACTTTCTTTATCTCATAGATCTTTACCATATCTCTGTTCGGTCAGTATCTTAGTACAATGCCTAGTACCGTGACACAAGAAAATAGACGCTTAATAAATGTGGAAGGAATGATCACCATCAGGTGCCCTTGTGCAGATAGGAAAGCTCATATGGAAAAGTTAAGCAACTTAGCCAGCATCTCACGGCGTGTCGTTAGGAATAAAACCTAAGCCAGAAGGCTTACTCTGAAAATGCTGCATCCAAAGATTTGTTAGGCAGGGTAAGAATCTGAGCAAGGGTTTCATTTTTTCCTGTACTTTGACCCAATCTGAAGAACACCTGAGATAGTTGAGGCATGGTTTTTCAACTGATTCATTTCTTAGACTGTCAGAACAAAGTGTACCCCATCATTTCTTCTTAATCAGTATGCATGAGATGTTGCAATAAGCAAAACAAACAATTGAGTTACATACTTAGAACAAGTGAATTGAGCTCAACTACAATGGTTTTCATTTATAGGGTGGAGAAAAAAAGTACATAAAAAAAGGTTGAAACTGAAAATTTCATGTTATAGCAACTCTTCTTCATCAGTGAAAATAAGGAATAAAAATCACCTGAAAAATTAAATGCATATGGTTTTAAGATCTCCACAGACATTATAAAGCCGTCTTCAATAGAACTTCCTACTATATTCCATATGCTCTAAATGCTAGTTTTTCTTGGATGTTCCTGTTTCTCTGACTATTTCCTGGAGGATTCATACAAAGAAGGAGAAGCCAAGGGGCCTATATCCACTTCAAGCCTGGTATACTCTTTGAAGATCAATATTAAATCAGACAGGCTAAATTTTATACATGGGCTGAGTCGCTGATAGACATGTAACCTGTGAGAACAAGGCTGGTCTATGATCTTGGGAACACATGTGTCACCTTCCTTTGGAGAGGGTGCCATTGTATTTATGGATGGCTCTTCTGCCTACGGCTTTAGGGTGGGTACATACAATTATGGCCTTATAAAGAGAAGCCAGAGAGGGCTCAGTTCATCTCAAAATCACACTGATTTTACATCAGTGTATAAAACCTTATATTCTCATTTTAGCACTGTCCTTGGTTACTTATTCCTTCTGCTCAAGCCCAGAATCGCAGCCGAATCCTGCTTCCCACATAGTAAATATTCCTGTCTATTGAAGGCAGCCTTTTCCTAGGCATCCCCGTTGCCCAGACCAGTTTATTCTCTTTTCATCTGGACAGTGATGGACCAGATTCTTAATTTATTTCCCACCCACACTTCTCTATATTGCAACCCTTATCTTCGTTATTTAAAGACACAATTACGTTCAAGTTTATTGCTGGCTAAACATGTTCCAGAATTTTCCAATGCCTCGGAATTCATCTCTTCATGCTTGTCTCTTCAACGTTCTCCTCACTATTTTCTATCTCACTCTCCCTTTTGATAGGAAAATGGAGCCTGAATTCAAAGCCCATCACACTGACTGCAGCCTGTTCTTCAGCTGAGTTTCCTATCACTCTCTTCTTTGCCATGTATGCCTAGAATAGATTTTCTCAGCAGGGCTTTACCTTGCAAGACTTGGCCCAAATGACACTTCTCTTGACACTACCAGTGACCCCATCCTTTTACATCACCCTAGCATGTTGCATATCAAAATTACTCCATGGCCCCCAATGGGGAGAGTTCACTGTTTAAACTATCTCCTGAATGGAATATAAAGCAAGAATCTTCAACTTATTCAAGACCATAATTACTTATCCAACAAAAGCCCTCCTCTCACACTCAAAAAGAGAAGGACCCAGGCTTTAAGGACCCCACTCTGGCCCTCTCTAGAGGTGTCTTTCACACGAAATGAGAAGTCGACAGAAACAAGGAAGAGGGACCTGTCACGGTCTGTTTTCTCAGATGCCCCTACTTCTAAAATATGCCCTGCTATACCCAGAACCCGAGAATTCCTTACCACAATAGTGTGAATGTATTTTCAGGGCAAGCACAAATCTTTCCATAGGTCTGTTCTCCAGGGAAGGGCCCAAGGAGATGGTATAGTCACTCATAGGTCCAAAATGTAGCCTTAGTTGATTATTTGAAGGGACACATGGACAGACTGTTGTGTAAAGATTGGACTGTCCACAAACACACACAAAATGCTTAGAGACACAGGTCAGAATCACAGTTAGGAATAGATAGACAGGCTGAGAGCTGGGTGCCAGGACATTTAATGTGTGTCCAGGTAGTTATGAAGGTATATTTATCATGGTGAGGATGGAACATATTTTTTCACTTGAAACTTTGAAGTATTTAGACATATGTCATATGAGCTTAACTTTGTATAGTACTTTGGTTTGGAATTCTGTTACAACTATTAGGAGGCTAATGTCACCTAACAGTACAAGTCATGTAGGTGGTGTTTAACGCATAACTAGGGATAGGTTCAAGGGAAACGGTGAAATTTTTGAAGTTCAAGAAACATAACTGGCATGTAAGTAAGAGAACATAAGAGAAGATATTAATTATAAATGAGTTACCAAAGTAGTTAATGATTTTTTTCTAGAAATCCTTATATACAAAGAAATCAAACTTGAAATTTTTTTTGCTAGGATGGAAATTTTTTTTGCTATTTACTAAATAAATAATCAATTTCTTTAAAATCTTATTTGAACTTTCTAGCATTCTTCATATTTACAAAATACACTACTTATCTACAAAGCACTGCAAATGCCATGTGATCAAAAATACAGCAAATACTTAAATTTAAAAATATTGATTATAGTAAAAGATACATTGCTAATGATCTCTGTCAAAAGATTTTCCCTTTAATCACACTTGCTGCATCATTCTTAGCACTTTCTGAAGCAACTCTGGAAGTGCTTTATTGTGAGCCCCTTTAATTGCACTAACATGGCTGCCTCAGTGTTCCAAATCCCTTCCAGATATTTCTTTCATGATCATTTTGACTTAGGGGAAGAACAAAAAGTCATCTGCCAGATCCAGTGAATAAGGTAGATGAAACACACTGGGATGAGTTTATAAGCCTGCCTTTCATCAGATGGCATTTGCAGTAACATTCACAGAATTTCTAGCACACCTGGTAAAGACACTCAGGAAAGAGGTCTCCCAGAACTGCTTCACCAAGTGGCAAGGATAATGGGATAAATATGTTTGAAGGGAAGTGGAATATTTTGAGGGGGATTAGTGGTGATATTTCTTGTACAGTAAAAAATTTAAATATTCACTGAATATTTGATCACATGTCATAGATGGGCTACGAATGAAGTCAAATAAAACATGAGTCAGATAGCAAACACAATTGTGGGAGTTACATTCTATTCAGACAGGAAAAATTAAAAAGCTAAAACAAAATTTTATGGAACCAGATGTCAGCTCTCTAGCACTTCAAATAACGCTTTTATCCTTCATATGTAGATAATACTGTTACTGCAAGGAAAAATGCTTGTCATCCAAATAAAACCTTAAAATGCTTACCATAAATATGATGACTTTACTGGGTATGGGTGTTTAACCTTTTTTTTTTCCTGAGGCATTAATAATCAATGGTTTAACAAACTGAGTAATCGACTTATTTCTTTTCTTTTTTAGAAGGAAAATGCCTTTATTGTCAAATAAATTTGTGTTGCAAATAAATGCCAAGACTTCAGACTAAAATATATGTAAGAACATCCTTATATAGTATATTTACACACATATATAAGTATGGTGGCAAACACTCAAGGTGATAGATGATAGATAGATAATCGACAATCTGTAAAGTCAACTGAGAAACATCCTTTAAATAACTTGTCTGTACCTAGGATTTGTCACATTATGCTAAGGATAGAGAATAAAAAACACAAGACATTGTGGGCACACTATTAGTGAGATGGGGTGGGATGACTCTGAATTGCCAATTGCTTATCATAAACAAACCCTGTGATTAGATACGTAATATTGGGCTATATCATTTAATTATCACCAAGTCAGTAGTGTGGGTACTATCCCCGTTTTTAAGATAAGGAAAATGAGATTTGAGAAAACAATCCAGTTACCTTGTTGATCAGCTGCCAGTAGAATCATCTAAAAGAGACTTAAGACATTTTGAAATAAATCAGGAATGTGGTATCTTTTGACTTAGAATAATTTCATTGTGCAGTTCTTTCTATAACTGATGATGTGTAAATTGGTACCACTTTTGCTTAGCACATGTATCAATCTCTCATTTGCACTGAATCACATGACAAGAGATCAGCTGATCCATAGATTTCTGGTTCCCTGATAGGTTAAATTCAATAAAATCAATGTTGTTGGTACAATGATTTTTGACGTAACTGAAGATTTTTTATGATTCTGTGGAAGGAGGTTACAAGGTTGGAGATAGAATCTACGAGAAAGCTGAGTTGTTTTTCCAAGAAAGAGAGATTTCAGGAAGTATAAGTCCTGAGAACAGAGCCAGGAAGGTTGAGCCCTGAAAGGCAGGTGGAAAGAGAAAAGACACTTGGGCAAGTGTATTTCTGAAGGAGTTTTCTCAAGAAATAACCTTTCAATCTGCAGCGTGGCTCCTCCTCATTCTCCTCTATGCAGTCTATGCCTATGCAGGTCATCAATGCTTTTGATTTGGAAGATGTGGATTCATAGGGCAAACAGATGGATGTAGTGTTAAAACAAAGAAATGTTCAAATTTCATTACTAGGTAAATCAGTTTCTGCGCGCCCTCACAAACTAAAGACAAACATGTGAAGATGATCAGTTTGAAGGGGCAGGTGGTCATTATGCTGACAAGGCTCTGATGTTTCTGACAGGCCTTAGGCTTTGTGAAGGAACCAACTCAGGCAGCTGGCCAAGGGCAGAATGGGTCCACACTGACCCATGTTTTCTTTTACCACAGAGCATCTCCTGTGTCATGGGAACAAACTAAACTGCGAGAGGACAAGCTCAGTTTTACATCTCAGCTCTGATACTAAGGCTTAAATTAGTATAATGGAGCCTAAATTAGCTTTCTGGGTCTGCTTTCCCCAAATCTGAATTATGAATAAGCAAATCTTTTCACTCTACCGAAGGTCAACTTTGAGAATCAAATGAGATAACAAATGAGAAAATATTTTGCAGACTCCACAGAGTTGCTGAAATAGTTGGGCTAGTCAACTCCACAGAAATATCTGAGTAATCATGAATATATTGCCTCGAATGAGAAGTCCAGGTTCAGGAGGAATTGACATGAAAAGAGTGTTAATCGTTTTATTAAGTGATTAATGGCATTTACATATACCAGAATTACCAGAATACAAATGAAACATATCAGCACATACAGCTCTATCCACATGCTTAACAGACAACAAAACAGGATGAACAGAAGGATTTGAGAGGCTAAGCATGATGGTGCATGATGTAATCTTGCCACTCTTGGAGGGCAAGACAGAAGCTTCACAAGTTCAAGCAAGGGCTACTTATCCATTTAGCAAGACACTGTCTCAAAACATAAACAGAGTCTGAACATACAGCTCACAGCAAAGACCCAGAATTCATTCCCAGGACCAGAAAACAAACAAACAAAAATTCTACAGAGTAAGCTTCTTGTTTTTATTGTCAGTATTGAAGTTCAGTCCTGTGACTTGTTAATTAATTAATTGATTAATTAATTTTGGTGACCCAGTTTGACTAGAGTAGGCAAAAATATTGAGCTTTATTAGAGTAATTAGTTTGAAGTTCATTGGCTGGTGCCTTTTATTCCAAGACTGTTGAGTTTTATGGGGGGTGTTTTAAACAGTTCAAATGCGAATCTAATCAATGTGTTCTTGTACATCCTAGGTGTGAAGGATCGGGTTTGCTGTCTTAAATGCAAGACGAGTTCCTCAGACTGCCCACGGCTCCCATTCTGGCACCTACAGATCTAGTGTAATCTCTCTTGGTCTGGATTGCCATGGTAGAAACTCCTTCTTTGTTTTTTAGATCTTTCTAGGTTATGCAAGATACAGGGGAGCTGTGAATATTAGCATAAACTAATTTTGAGGTTATTTCCATTCATTTTTTTTTCACAGTCATGAGAGTCTGTTGAGTCAAACTAATAGCTAGGCTAATGTTTCTCTACCTTGACAATAACAAAGTAAAAAATAAAAGCGATTAAACAGTAAGGCGTACAGAGAAGCTTTATGTAACACTATAGCTTTTTTGAAGTTAAGTGTCCTTGTCTTTAAAGCCTGGTAGATATTAGCTAGGAGAATCTGCATTTATGTGTCCCATAGGCATATATTCTTGCAATAGACAGTTTCAGAATTTGGAAAAATTGTGTTTGCCCTAAAATATACAAATGATAAACGAACCAGCTTGTGACCCTTCTCCTGGGGATGTACACCATCATCAGTTTCAGTTATTGCTTACATTAGAAACACCATCTTCCATGTCCAGAATATTTTGTGACATTTTCACTAACCTAATTGAAACAATGCTGAACAACTGTAATTTGGAATGTTTTTTTTTTTTTTAACTGGGGAATAATCTTTATCAACCTGTTTCCAAAGCAGTGCGCTGAGGACCTCAAGGTCAGACCCTTCACACACCCTGGAAAATGTGATCGGAGACAACAAGAACAGGACTTTCTTTTTCTAGCATCTCTCACGGGGCTGATGCAGTACTGAAAAATGTAAGATGTCAATAAACGCTAATTTGGATTGAGTCAAGATTGCCAAAGGAGGCAAGACAAACACAAAAAGTCAGGAGAACGAATGAGAAACAGGATATTACAGAATTAAGGAAGACAGAAACGAAACTACTCTTTAAATAAGAGGAACAAAGGAAAAATCCATCAAATGTCACCCTTGTGAGACATATGGACAAATTTCTTATCCTTCTGATCTTTCTACTTACCAGTACTTCCAATGTTTTTATCAACCTTGATCAACTATTAAACTTTGACCCTATGAACTACACTTTAAAATCATCTCTCCTAGCAAGCCTTTCTCAAATGACTTTGTACCCACTTAGCACTTTGTCCTTAAGTTTGTTTCAGCATATATCTCCCTAAATGTTTACAATTTGTTTACATATCTGTTTCTTTCCTTTTCTTCTCCAGATCCAGACAATAATTTTCCTGTCATCTGTCTCTATTATCTATGTAACCTTAACCCAGCCCCTGGGCCACAGGAAGTACTCAATAAATATTTAGGGAACCTTGCCCAGAGTAGCTTCCATTTGTGAGATTCATTAGATATCTCAAAATGCAAAAGGGGCACCTTGAATGCTTTCTTGAAGACTGCCCAGGAAGACCATATCACAACAGCAAGAGAAGCATGTTAAGATTGACATACATAAGCATCATTCTTATCTAAATGTGGAAGCCACAATCCAGTACACTTCATGGTTCACATCCCTCAGGAACAAACAAAGTCACAAGATATTCACAATAGGAAAGTTCTTTCAAAAGACTCACTGTTCTTGCTTCACTTCAGGATTGGAGGTGGGATAACTGTCTGTGCTGCTTTCTCAAAGGCCTGGTTTAATGTGGCTTTCAAATAACCACTATGGAGAGGGTTACATGAATTCCCTAAGATGTCCATGTCCAGAATTAGTTGACTTCTAAGGATCTCTTGTACAAATAAACAATTTGTGATACTGAACCAGAGCTAGGTCAGTTTGGTATTTTTTTGTGTAAGGCTTAACTGAAACATAGCTGGACTTGGAATATGTTTATACAAACTAACTAATCCTACTAGATCATAATGACCTGCAATTACCCTGTTATTCCCAGCCTGCACTCACTTTGTGCCAAATGAGGCCACAGTTTCATAATGAGAAAGACTTTCCATTAAAGAGAAAGGAGGATCCCTATATGGCTTCCCCTCCTCTGATCCATCCCTTGCCTTTCCATATTCAGCATTCCCACTACCTAGGACAAAGAAGTGAAACGAAGGTCACCAATCTCCAATGGACTTCTTTTCTGATCATGAAAGTAAGCATCTCTGTTATCAGTTGGATCAAATTGAGAAACTCAGCTGCAGGCCTACCTCAGAGTTTTGTCTGTTATGGTTTGTGTCTCGCCCATGTGTTGAACACTTGTTACCTGGGTGATGGTGTTGCTAGCAGATGGTGGAACATTTAGGAGGTAGGACCTAGAGGAAGAAAGTTAGGTCATTAAGGGTGTGCTCTTGAGTGGGATGTTGGGACTTCAGCTCCTTCTCTCTTTTTGCTTTCTGGTGCCATGAAGTAAGTAGTTTCCTTCACCGTGTACTCCTAGCTATGATGTATAGTTTTGGCCAAAGGCAACAGGGCCAAGTGACCATGGGCTTAATCCTCTGAAATTGTGAGCTAAAATAAATTTTTCATCTTTTTAAATTGATGTTCTCGGGTATTTTGTCACAGCAACTGAAAGCTGACTAATACAATAGCAGCCATGTTGCTTAAATAAGACCTTGTGGTCTAAGGAGTTTCACTCCATTAATGATAATTTTAATTACTATGTAGGTCACTTACAGTATTAATACAGTGCTGTTTATTCTAAGAGGCTTGTGAGGTCACACTTTGAGCTCATGCAACGTAGTGAAGTACCCAGCATTTGGGATCTGATGGAGCCTCAAATGTATTTTGCTCAAATATCTCTTGTAAATATTTAAACAGCCTGAATATTCTGGGGGGATATTAATCCATCTGTTTTTGATTCATTTACACTCATACTATTAAAATACTATACTATGAGAATTAGCTGATGTTCAAGAAACCAGTTAAACTTTAAATAATCTTTGTAAAGTCTTTCTTCTTAGCAACAGGAAGATATGTTTGCCAAGAGAGAATGAATTCAAATGCTAGAAAATCTGGCTTTAATTCAAAACTAACCCAGGAGATTTAAAACAGCCACAAATTTGGTAAGTGAAGTGAGTTGAGTTTCCATATACTACATGTGTATACTCCATGTTGATACTGAGTGTGTACATACTTATTTCACACATGCTGGTGTGTAGTGTTAATAGTTAGAAGGTCAAAGCCTGTTGGCAGATTAGGTTGGAACAGGTGCTAATGAGGTCAAGATTCCAGAATGGATCTTCCTAAGCATGGGTGCCATTTCTCTTTAACAAACCACTTATTAATGAGCTCAGTGACCTTGGCTACTCTGAGTCAGGCTGATCTAACAAGCTTTTTGAGGCCTACAAAACTTCAGAACTGTATTTAGCACTGGAGCTATTACAAGGGCTCCAACATGGTCTCTACACTAAAGGGAAGCACACTCCACCAGAAGAAACAAACAAACTACAAATATAGCAGTGTAATTAAAAATATATAGCACTTCCAATCTTTGGGTCCAAGGAAGTCTTCACAGAATAGGCCTTTTCCCATCTTGAAGCCTGACCCAAGTATTTCCTTCTTTTATGCAGATTTTCCTAAACAAATACTGTATAGCCATTTATTTCTTGATAGGAATCACCATCCACAGAGAGAAATCAAGAAAATTTAGTAGAGATTACGTGGGACTGTAGATAGGTCTGGAGAGGAGAGTATACCAGAAAGAAGAATGGGGAGAAGAGAATTAAAAGGAAGAACCAAAGGATGAAAGAATAGTAGGAGATGAAACTAGAGATAGAAAAATAGGGCGCACCTCTTGAAGATTTTATACCCTCTACAGAAAATTTGGATGGCATTTGATAGCCTATGGGGCATTATTGAGGATTTCAAGAACTGGATGCAGGTTGTAGCAAAACCAACTTGCTCGACTGTTTGGATTAGAAAGAAATGAGTCTGGGAATAGTGAGACCAATTGGAAACCTAGAGCAACTCGTCAGGGAGGAGCCACGGATGACTTCAACCTGAGCAGGCGTAAGGAAGATGAGGAGGAGAAGGCAGACTCGAGACATGGCTAGAAGGCTAAGTCAGTGAGTCTTGAAGAAGTGGATTCTAGGTAATGAAAAGCAAAGGCTGTTCTCTTCTTTGGAAACTAGAAATCTAAGTGCCGGTGAAAGGAAATGAGTTAGGAGATAGTGTAATCTTTCATTAAGAGCAATGCGGGGTAGAAACCAGGACTGAGAAAGGGAAAATGGAAGAACTTCAATTTCCGTTGCTGGTGGCTGTTTGTAAGGAAAACAAGATTTAGATATAAGATGCTAGAGATATAGCAAGAGGTAGAGGTGGAGCTAGGAATAGAGATAGAAATGGGCATGAGAATTGCTACAGATTAAAAACTGGTTGTCACTTTAACACCAGCTGAATTAAATCAGCAGGACGCTGAGCATAGATGTTCCACCTGAGGAAAGCTGCCAGCATAGAGAGAGACATGGAGAAGGAGAAGCTAAGTGTTGGCGTGTTGCGGTGTTGAGGCATTTTGGGTTCTCCTACATGTTGCTGTTTAAGCCGTTGTTTCTCCTGGAGAAGCTCTGGTCCTCACATTGAGCATCACTACTTGGCTCTGGAGGGGAAGACGTGTGCTGCTTGGTCTCCAGGATGAACTCGTTACATTGGCTTCCTGGCATGTACTAGACTGTGCTTGTCGTAGAAGGAGCTCGGGGCCTCTGTGTTGCTGAGGATGGCTGTGGTGCTTTTCAGGACAGCCCTGGTCTTTGTTGTGAGTGTGACTTAGCTCTGGTGTAGAACCCTCAACCTACCAGCACAGCTCCTTCACCCTGCTGGCATAGACTTCCTGGCTTCCACAGCTGACCTTCGGGCCTTCCCAGCACAGATCCGTAAAAGAGACAGGCGTGAGTCCTTCCTGTGGGCTCTAGACCTCCAGTTGGACTTTTGGGAGGCATTGTCATGAGCTCTGGGTCTTCATCTGGACTCATGTGGGACACTGCTGTGGGATCCAGGCCCTTGGCTAAATATTCTATGTCTTTGGTGTTGTGGACAGATTTCCTGCAGTTTCTTGTGTTAACTCTGGGTGACCATCATAAAATAATATTATAAATTCCATGTTCTGATTCTAATTGTTCTCTGCACAACCCTGACTATAACGAGAATAAAGACAAGGATAGGGATGTATAGGGGATAAAGATAGATGTGAGAATGGAAATTGAGACAAAGATAGGTATGTACAGGGTGAATCATATAAGAATAGAAAAGGAATGGAGTGGGAAAATACTCAAGGACCCAACATTTGAAAGATGGGCAGAGAAAGCTGATTCTATAAGCATGTTGAAAAAGAAAAGGTAGAAGGAAAAACAAGAGACGGTACTGGCAGGGAAGACAAAACAGCAAAAGGAGCTAGCCAGTCATGTCAGACAGATACCATGGGAAGAGTAAGACAGGAATGAACTGAGAAAAGTCCTTTGAATTTTTTATCAGTGAATAATCAGTGACTTTGCTGAGAGCTGGCATCAGTGCTCAGAGGAACGAGAGAATAGAGGTGAGGGGTGAACTGTGTGTATTGTTGAGAGACTTTAGGACAATGGGAATAAGCTGAAGCCTGGACGGCAAAATTAGCGGGTTTTCCTTTCATAGAAATTGGGCAAGATTTAGAAATGTTTAGAGCTAAAGGGAAGAAGCCCCTTCAGAAGAAAAGAATCAATGCAATGTCCCCCAAGGAGAGAATATTTGCAGTGGGGGACCCGCTAAACAGCCTAACACCTCAGCCACACATGATACACTTCTTTCTCAGTTTTCAGAGTAAAGTATTTGTGGTATTTTCATGTTGAAATCTTCTGTACACCATTCATCTAAATTTTTTCCAATCCCCCATTAAAAAAATCCTCACATTTTGTTTTTAGACATAAGGCCAACTCCTTGTGAAATAATACATAATCAGGAGGAATGACTGCGATGCAGCGAGGAGTCGGGGAGGCCTAGAAAATCAGATTGGAATTCTAGCTCTGCCACTCATAGAATTTCTTGCCTCTCTGGGTGTCATTTCTTTAACCAATTTACTCATCAGGGTTCCTGGAAGGTCAAATGAGACAAGGTCTGTGAACCCTGCTGGTAAACTAGGACAAGATGGTATTAGCAGTTTTTTAAGTTTCCTGGCACATAGCTGGTCTTCTGTTTTATTCCCAGGATTCTTTTGTTTTCAGTGAAGTAATACATTGGTGTAAAGCCCTTGAATGACGCTCAGCAGAGATAAGTACATAATAAAACTTTATACCCATCAAGGCTCCTCCCTGCATCATGCCTCAAACTAGACACTGCTGTCTCCTGGGCCCACTTTACACTGTCCGGAGTTTCTCATGCACAGAAATCACACTTTAATACACAAAGATCAACTTAAAGTGAATGGAAGATTTAGAAACAAAATCTAAAACTATAAAGCTAGAAGAAAACATAGAGGAAAATCTTTATGTTGTTGGTCTTAGCAATGCTTTCTTGAATAGGATACCAAAACCCAATCTATTAGCAAAGTTCCAAGTAATTTAAACACTGGGTTTGGTCAAAAGAGCCTTCCTGAGCAGAACTCTGCTTGCCAGTTTAATAGCTATCATCTCTTATAAGGCTCTGCTCAAATCAGCAATTATTAGTCATTGATTATTGGTGATAGTTTTACCAATGTTTAATATCAGATGAAAAGCACTAATTCCTTTATAGATTTCAATATCTTTGTCCTCAATGCCTGTTTCTTGTTATCTATTCATTTCCTATAAAATTCCACTTCTATACCAGTTTCTAAACTGGAGTATACTAGAGTATTATGAAATAACAAGATGTGTGTGTGTGTGGGGGGGAAGATCCATAAGTACAGAACCTTCAGCAAAGTAGGAGCCCAAAGGTCAGTAGAGATTCAGCTATCTATAAAACACAATTTTCTGGGCTCCAAATATCTACCCTAACTCCTGCCATCATGTTTCATATCAGTGCATACTCATTACACGAAAGGGGACACCTGTGAGTTGTACCAATCACATCTCATTGGCCAGATTTAATCACATGACTAGGTTTACTTGTAAGTAATGAAAAATGTCATTTTCTAAAAGAAATAGACATTAGCAAGCAGTTAAAATTATCACTATAGAGTTGAATTACCCTTGTTTTAGTTTTTGCTGAGAAACCAGGAAGCTCAAAGTTAAATCTGTAACATTTATATATTAGATATATGCATCAGGAAAAGAAAACCTGTATAAATATTTTAATGCTAAGTTTATTGAGACATCATGAAATTAACACAAGTTGCCTTCGGCCCTTGCAATTTTGAGAGGTGCTCAAAGTGGTGGTCATTAGCTTCCAGACATTTATTAATACAGTGAAAAGTTGAAGTGTGAATACATTTGCTGTGGGGGGGCACTCTTTTGCACTCTCTCTCTATATATATACACTTACATACACACATGCTATTATGAATTATGCCACAGAAAACATGAGAGTGCTGATATCTCTTCACTATTCTGATTTCAATTCTTGGGGATATACACTCAAAAGTGAGATGAGGATGATTATGATATGGTAGTTTTGAGTTTTTGGGGGGGAAACTTCCATTACTGTTTTTAATAATAGCCACACTAATTTCAATTTCCATTTCCATTAACAGTGTACAACTCCTCCAATTTCTTCATATCCTTACAACTATTTGTTACACATATTTTTAAAAATTACAGCTATTCTAACAAGTGTGCAGTGATTGTTCTTTTGCTTTGTATTTCCTGGGTGAATAATGGTATTGAACATTTTTTTCATAAATTTATCAGAAGTTTTTATGTATTCTTTAAAGAAATATGTAAGGTTATTTGCCAATTTTATTATCAGGCAGCTTTATTTTCTGCTACTGAGTTTCAGGAGTTCTCTATGTATTTTGGATATTAACCTCATATAAGATATATAGTTTGTAAATATATTTTTCCTATTCTGTAAATTGTCTTTTCAACTCTTGTTTTTAGTTTAATGTTGTACCTGTTCACCTATTTGTTTAGCTTCTCCCCACTTTCTCTTTGTTTTTTGTTTTTTTGTTTGTTTGTTTTGTGGTTCTCTTTTCAGGGTGTTTCTCTTGCCTGAAGTCTGAACCTAAACTGACTGAAAATTTAGTCATTCATTTTGTGTTTTTGAACTTTTGGAGTTAAATCCAAGAAACCATCAATATCTTGCTACAAGGAAAAGATCACAAAGCTTTCCTTCCATGTTTTCTTCTAGCAGTTTTTTGGGGGGCGGGGGATATATTTAAAGGTTTAATTCATTTTGAAACATGCAACTGACTTTGTACCACAAATACAAGGAGAGATGACTATGACCTCAAGTCTGCCTCAGAACTTAATCCACTAAGTGTTCCCTGCTGGACAATAGGGCAGTGCTGAGGTACGGATTAAGGGTGTTACATTCTCACTCCAGCCTGTTGCTTCACTGGCCTCCAGAAAGTCTATAACAATATGGGTGGAAGAGGTATGCTGAGTTTGGTGACCAGGAAATGCAAGAACAGAATCTTCCGTCTTAAGATTTATGAGTAGATGAGATCTTTTGAAATGATTACTGGGATCTGGACCTCACATCAAGCAAGTAGATCAAAAGTCTCAATTTTAAGGGAATGGTATTACCCAAGAAACCACAATCCTGACCTGTAAAAGCCTGTGACTACTCAACCCAAAAGTAACCCCCACCCCACCCCACCCCACCCCACCCCACCCCACTTTCCTAAACCTTCACCAGCAGGCAGAGGATCACACCCACTTCATATATAGATCTGAAAAATAAAAGACAAGGGAAATTCCTCCAAAGAGCCAGGGAGGGCAATACACAAAAGGAGAGTTTCAGGTACTGTATAAAGATCTAACCATCTGATTTCTGCCTGGTGGGCTTTGATAACTTCTCTGGACTGGTGACTGTTACAGGCTCACTTAATTTTCTGAGTGGGAGCTTCTACTGTGGTTATCCACAACGAAATGGTCATAAAGTTCCCCTTATTGTGGTATCTTGGGTGCAAGGTGAGTCTGAAGATAACTTGTCTTACTTTCCGGGTCACCAGATCACAGGAGTTAGATGCAGACTTGATGGAGAGGATTGTGGATAATGCAGATTCTGGATTTTCAGGCTGTCGGAAAATGCCCTATGCTGGTAAAAACTGATTATTCACAAATATCTATTTCCCTTTCCCCCTCATGGTCATGCTGTGCTTATCCTCCCTTATACCTAGGAATGGCCAAGGACTAATTTCTGGCCAGTGAGAAGGAGGGAAGGCAACTCAGCAAGCCATTTCTGTGATCACTTTACCTTTTGCTTTGGAAAAATCACTTTAAGCTCAAGGATAGAAGTTGAGTGCTAAAGGTGGCCGAACTTCTTACTAGTTCCAGACCAATGTTTGACCTGTTTAAGACATTATATTTTGGAGTATCTTTGTTTTGTTTTTTATTTTGAAGAGGATAAAACAAAACAGAACAAAGCAGATCAGAAGAAAACAATGCAAGTGACACAGATTTCAAAGCAAGACAACAGGAGATCAACAGTGGCTGCCATAATGTCTCTTGTTTTCTTCTAAATAGTTGTCTATATCTTCACACACAGTGAATTCATACAAAACAAAGTAATATAAAACTGATCAGAACAGAATAATTAATGCATTACAGGCCTTCAAAACCAGACAATAGGAAAACAAAAAATGGCTACCGTAATGTCTCTTGTTGTCTTCAAAATAGCTGTCCATACCTACGTGTTATAACCTTTATGTTATAGCAGCTTATGATAGCATAGTCTATTTACTAAAACAGAAGAAAATTATCAGCCTCTTAAGAATTTTGTTTACTCTGCCTCACAACACTCTCCAGGAAAAAAATGTTCAAATGGAGACATATCAAATATTTTGTGATAGCATCCTTGATAACATTTCATAACAAATTCAAGTTTGTACATAGCCATCCTTTGATTTTTTTCCTCCTTTTTTAAGTGTTAAAATCAAAGGTATAACTTAGAAAAACAGCTCAGTGAAAGAAGTTCTTTGAGATTTTCCACTATACCACTTTACAGATAGTCTGTTTTGAAGAAAAGTAAAATTTAATTCAAAGAAAGATTTTAAAACCTATCTGGAGTAATAGAATATACTTTATTTCCCAGAATAAGCTAACCAAAACTCTCCAGTAAACTCTAGCCATGGTAGCAGAGTGTATTTTTGATGTCATTTTGGAGGTCTGCAGAGTGGGTAGGGAATGACATTCTATCTGGAAACAAGAGAACACAATTAGTGCATTTATTAAATGCACTTTTGTGCATTTATTCTCATCTCATGTTACTTGAAGTAGACTAGAGAACTTCCAGCACACCATTAATCAGGGATTTCTTGGTGATGGACTCACGTGCAAGTACCAAAGCTCCTGTGCTTCTCTCTCCACCTCAGGCATTGCACTGCATTCCAGGCCTAGAAGAAGTGGACCCCCTGCTGCTTCCATTTTTTCAACATAAATCTCCATACGCTGGACAGTAACCCAGAAAGCATAATAGCTCACCTTTGGGGCACTGGTGCTTGGTATGTGGCTACCCAAATAAACCTTGTAAAGCTGAGCAATTTTAATAGAATTTAGAGTGCATATTTTAGTAAACAAAAAAATAAAATTTAATCTATCTCTTGCATTGGTTTATTAATTATAAATCTCTAAAATGAATTATTCTATTATTAAGAAAAATATGCTATAGATTCTGGTTGATCTCTGCTCCTGAATGCTAGTAGCCTCCAGTTCTAGACCATAGCAGGACATAGTTGATTTAAGCTGAACTATCCTGAAGACATGTATTATGAGGATACCTGCTTTGCCCACAGAATTCTGTACTGTATCTACAGATTCTAATTTCCACAACCAAACCTTCTGGGTGTCAGAATATGTTGGCTTGCTCTGTGGTGTTATTTGGTTCTAACATTTTCAATATACAGATTATCTGCTAGTGATTCAATTTTGATTTTAGCCTAACATTGAGGTCCATATTTTGGTTGCATATTTGTCCAATAATTAGCTTCTTTGGGCTTTCATTGCCTGATGACCCTAAAATTACTGCCAACAAACTCTGTATTTTAGATTTTGCATAGCATAAGTGCACGTAAATACTCTTACTGGTTCCTGTTAACTGAAAAAGATGGATACATAACTGCATGCCTACCATTTGTGTGTGTGTGTGTGTGTGTGTGTTTATGTGTATATATACTAAATTTGGAACATGAGAGTGTAGATTAATTTTCCTTTCTTCATAGTACATACTTTTATTTTTGAAAGATAGTCACAGATTGCACATATTCAGAAAAATAACTTTTAAAATAACACCTTCAAACCTACCAGAATCTTATAACACGGAAAGTAAGCTAACATCACTTGAATTCAGTGGTCTGACTACTTTCAGCATCTTTGGAAGTATGACATTGAGGCATTCTATGTTTCCTGATGTGAGCAAACATTACACACATGTTCTTGCTTTCTTGTGCATGAAAAAAACTCCCTAAATGTGGATCAGTCAAGCCTCATGATTGAATTTCCAGCTTACAAGAAATATAAAGGCTAGGAGACTAAATTAAAATACCCTTGTAGGAAGCAGTGTGGGAGTATTCTATAGAACACAGTACCTATACAGTGCACACTTCTTCAACAGAAAATAAAAACACAAAGAAATACATAAAAAGGAAGGTACTGTAAGTTTAAAAGGGCTTATGAGAGTTAACAATCAAATGCAATGTGTGAACACTGTCGAGAATTTCATTCCAGTAAACCAAGTAGAGTGATTTTTTAAAGTAATTTTGGGAAAATCTATCAAGCGGGAATTAGATTTATATCAAGAAATTGATGTGAAACGTTGATTTGGAAAGAAAAAGAAAGTACCAACAAAAAATAGTCGTCAACCTGGAACTGTTCACTAATTAAATACCTTCCCGAGGAAGCATGAACATAATTGCATCATGGCATTTGAGTGAAAACGAGGAGCATGAGAAGATTTAAAGGGAATTGTCTTTGACATCAAATGAATGTGATATAATCTGGCAGGTTCTGTCCTTCTATAATTCCTGTGGAGAAAATAAAATCTAAATTTTATAGACACTACTACTAAAGTACAGACAACAAGTTCCAAAGTGATAGCTAATATCCAAAACACCAATGTGAAACAGCACAATAAAATGGTAAATACAATAGATACAATAAAATGGTAAATAAAAACTGGAAATAGAATCATGTTACCTTAGACATAATGGCCTTAAGACAGAAGATGGTATAGCAGTTTTAGTTAGTATCAATCTCCCTGAATTCCAACAGTCTGTCAACTAAGATTTCAGACTGAGGTAAAACCTGCCTTTCTTCAGAGAGCTCAGAGCTTAACTTTACTTAACCTGTTCCCTGTAGCGGGGCAGAGACCCACGGGAAGCAGTTAGAAGGACAGTCCCACAATGGCAAGGATGCTGCTGTTTTGAAAATGTGTACTAAATATCCAGAGCAGAGTCGGGCAAATAGGAGGTATGCAATACTTATTGGTTAAATTTTAAAATGTGTAATATAGCCCAGACTTAAAAACCAGAAACCATAAAGGTTGACTGGGCTCTTCAGCTACCACTTAACAATCAAAAGAGATAGAAGAGGAATTCTGAGGGTCCCACAGCTCAGGTAGGGGGAGTTCCCCTGGGGACCCTTTAAAACAAGAACTGGGGAGAGGTGGGGCGGAGGGAATGATGTACAGTAAAAGTAAGGACTTTGCATGCTAATTGACTTCTGTGTAGAGATTCTAAACTGGCATGATGGTATCTTGTTCTTCTTTTTGAAGATGAGATTGAGAATAACGGGAAAGAGCATACAACTCTCCATTTTTGCAATCTCTTCATAGGAAGTTTTCTTCAATAGATACAGTCCGCAAGTAGAGTGATAAAATTCCTGTTTTGCTTGAACTATGGAGTTCCAAAGCAGTCCAGGTTACATAATGAGTATGCATGATTTTAAGTGAAAAATCCAAATAGGAACATTATCTCTATCCTGAAAGAGCTGATATCCTCCTAGCCAGCATGGTACTCTTGGTGGTAATGAAGAGCATATTTATGTATGTCTTGATGAAGGTCATGTGTATGTTCAGCCTGCATCTGGAGACTCTTAGACCACATCTGTAGTCCATCTAAGCCCATTTATTTCTATTGAGATCTGCAGATTTCATAGGAAAAACCCACAGACAGTTAGATCTCTTCTTAAAGAATACCATCGTATTTCCACCCCCCCACACACACACACACACAAAATCAACCTGGGAAGCCTCACATGAAAACTCCTAGGGGCTTGAGGAAAGATCTGATTCTGGGCATGGCACAGCACCTATCAGGTGCACTGTTGATTTAGACTTGCTACTTTAGCAATTTCAAGATTCTCTCAATTTGTGAAGCATTTCAACAGTGTTGAAAAACCACTAGCCTTGTTAAACATAAACACTCCCTTTGTTATTAGTGTGAAGACTTTTGTACAAATACCATGTCTGTAACAATGACTATAAATTCTATTAATTTTCATGTCTGCCTAATACCTCAGTTTACATTAAAGAAGGAAAATCCCATTAAAACTAGATACACCCCAACTAATCCTTCTACCTTGCTTCTCCCTAGCTTCTGCCAGAAAGAGATTTCATTTTAATGGGTGTGGAATGAAAAAACAAGGGAAATGCCCTTCTGCAGTTCTTGGAATGTTTTTGTCATTAAGTTTCCGTGAATATCTTGATTATACCATCATGTTAATAGTCTGCTCTGAATTAGGAGGAAATTTTATTTCATAACACATGTCTCCAAAAACAAGCACATCTCATTACCCATCCATAAAATGTACATATCCATATATGAAAAATTAATTACAAGTGTAGAGTTAGTTAAACCTGAATTTCTAAGATGGAACAGATTAAACTACTAGAAGGAAATTTTGTAGGGCTTTACTATTCCTAACTTTTAAGGTCGAAATAAGAACCTATCATTTACATCCAGTAGAGAAGAGCTTACATTTAAATTTGCAAATATGTTCAAGAAAATTCAACAAACAAGGATAATATGACATATTACAAGGTTATGATGGTTAAATGCATGTAAGTGCTCAGAGGCTAAAAGACAATTCCATTCAAAGGACAGTTTAGAAGTACATGGAAAAATATACAGTTTGAGAGGAAATTAATCAATTAGCTATGTTAATTTTTGCCCTCAAACAAGTAAATTATCAAAAATCTAAAACTACACATTGATGTATTTTTCCTGCATCTAAAACCATCCATTGATGTATCTTTCCTGTGCATTGGAGTGTTTTTCAAGGAAGAGCTTCCCAAAAATGTACATTTCTTACACACATTATCAGAAGCACTGGTAATTGCAGACTCCTTAGGGTCAATACAGATTCCCCTGACTAGTGACTTATACATGAAAGCTTAGAGCCTTCCAAAGTACTTTGTGATGACAATTATATAATTTAACACTCAAACTCTTACACTTTGGAAAACAAAAGAGGTATTATTAACAGTTTTATTAAGACAACACACATAATTCTGGACCATCTTGGGAAAATTCAGACTTATAGTCATCTTAACCTCGGTCATATAATGCCAGAGGCTTCATCTTAATTCCAAAGATGTTGGGAATTCTGTCATTTCCAACATTGTTCCTAAGGACTCAGACCTAGCTTAAGATAAGTTTGGCCCACATGGACACTTTCTTCCAGAATTACATTATCCTGTGACAGAGGAAAGAGGTGAGAACATGAGAGAACAAGAAGGGCTAACCTAGCTTTTATAACAAGTACACACAATGACATTGATCTTGTCATGAGGATAGAGTCCTCAGGTCTCCTCAGGGGTCCATTCTCAACACTGCTATACAGGAGATTGCATTTCTAACACATCAAGTTTGGGGAAATATTGAAATCATAGTGTAAGTGATACATCGTCATCGTTAAAAACACACTGTTTAAAAGCTGCTAGATAATTTGCCTCAATTCACACAGCTAGTAAGAGCCAGTTAAAGAAACATTTGCTAACTTAATGTTCTTCCAATTCAGCTTGAGATTCCTCACTTTTTAGTATTGGCTTCAACCTATAAAGGCCCTTTTCCCAACCTCCTCGCAGTCTAGAAAGTTTCTGTTTGTAATTCCATGGAAACATTATAGGAATTCCGATGAATTAATTCCAATCTACCACTTTCAGTGAAAGCCATGGAGAGAATAAAGACACTATGACATATTTACAGTTACAGGCAGCAGGGCCGCCTGAGTCTGGTCCAGAGGAGGGTTCACATAACAAAGGCCTCGACCCAGGGCCTAACCCAGGTTTTATTAATTAGTGAAGAAGGGAGTGGCCAGAGGGTGAGTGGTGATGAGAATGGCAGGAACTACATGACTGCTGTGAGCTGAGCTACCTAGGAGGCCAGACAGTACTTCTGCAATATGCAGAGAGAAGGATGTGCAGAAAGATCAATCTGCATCACACAGTTGAGGTGGCATTTAATGTTTAGGGGGTTGTTGCTTCACTTTCTGTTGTCTAAACTTTTGTGTCCTGGGAAGTCATAGCCTCTCATCTTGAGGCTGGCTCCCAGTTGATAACCCTGGAGCATTGGCTGTGCTATCCATTGGGCTCAACCGTTTGGAGGGAGACACTGAAAGTGTGAAAACAGGGTTGTCACTTGGCTTCAAAGATTATACATACCTCAGCCAGCCCTATTTACATTGCTTAGAGCCGATTGAAAGGGAAGGGAAACAGCTTAGCCAGCTCTGCGTGTATCAGATAGGGCCAGATTTAGCTAAAGTGGAAATAATTTTTTCGTACTCCAGAAGAGCCATCCATATGCTCTCCTACACCTATTCAGTGTTTCAAGTGATAATCATACAGACTTTGTTTATGATACAACTCGTGGAGGTACATCCAATAGGGAGGAAGGAACTAAACCTCTCAGAGGAAGAAAAAAGCCATAAACACTATCCAATCACATTTAGAAGAAAGAAATGATTTGGAAAAACTTACATCATTTAGTTTTATTGCCAAGACTCCAATGGGCACCTAAAAGGGAATTTTCTGACAACAAAGTTTTCCCTTACCATTGCTATATCACGTGTTATGAGTCCTCAGAGGCTAGGGTTTTTTCTGCTCATACTGTAGGTCCTCTATCACCATGGTTGTGAGTCCTATACTTGAAAAGCTGATGCTCCCCTAGCATCAGGTGACCTCTACATGTGGCTACACTGGTTGCTTTGATCTTCTGTTTCCTGTACATCTGGCTGAAGAATAGCTCGCTGAGGTGCTGTATGGTTGCAGCTGTACACCAGCCCACGGTGGCAGTAGCATGCTGGGCTGCACACACACTGTTGAATTTCATTCTAAGCATCACTGCACCTTTTTTTTTGTTTTTGGTACCGGGGATCAAACTTACGACCTCACACTTGCCAGGCTTATGTCACTGAGCTAAATCCTCAGACCCTCACTGCACATCTTATACCAGCTCACCTATTTTGGATTTAGACTTCACCTTATTCAGACAAATAAGTTCCTGTACTTTTTTCTGAAAGTTCATCTTCTCCACTTCTGATAGTTTATCTCTTCTTTCAGTACCCCCCCCGCACTTTCTCAATCAGGTTACAGCTCATAAAAAGATTACTAAATTTTAAACAAATGCTTACAGTGGAAAAAAATCTAGAAAATGATATAAATGATTCATCCAATTTCTATCCCAGCCTCTGCCTCAGAAAACCCTGGAAATTTAAAAAGCAAGATGAAACACACTGTTTTGAAAGGTATATAGTTTTGACTTTTTGGTGTGGGTATACACAAATTTGAATGACAGGGTTACCCATGATGCTAAGAAATTACATAAACAGGATCCTTGACAAACAAGAATAATGAAAGCATAGAACTGAATCATTGTTCATTAGAGCAAACAATGACCCTTATGATGCTGGGATTCTACAGGACTGTAGTATCATCTATTCCAAGCACAAGCACAAATACAGAACAGGACTAATGAGTTGAAGTGTCATCTGAATTTCCATGGATTACATTTACAGCTTAGAATTATAGCTTTATTGAGGGGTGCCAAACATTCTTATTTTATAATAGCACTAGTGACATTTTACTTGTATAATCCTATTTGTTTTCATTTATTTTAATGAGTTAGTTTGGGTTGGTAACCTGCAGTGGAAAACGTGGGAACAGGTGACAGCATGATTTGAAATCCCTTTTGAATTAAAAGCTAAGCTAAATGCTTAGATGTATAGTAGTTATTCCACACTATATATTTTACTCTAAAAACAGAGGCTAACGTGCCAATTTTAGGAACCTAGGACTTTATTACCTTTTAAAACTTTCCTGCATGGATGAGTGGATAAGAAAGACTAATTTGCTGCATTTTTGTGGCCTGTTTCCACATGTCTGCATTTCCCAATGGGGCTTTCTTTATGGAAAAGAGCACTGGGCACAACACATTTTTTTGCCATGAGGTGATCATATGTTTATGATTCATTAAATCCTTCAATACATACACATGCAGTAGTGATACAGGAGGCCGCAGGGCATGGATAACTGCCAAGCCTTTAGGTGTCTTGGTTACAGAAGGAGTTGCTAATGTCGAGAACTTCAATTATGTCACCTGAACCTATCAACCTGCTTCCTTACCTGATGTTATAAATCTTTCAAATCCATTATTTCCATAACATCTGATGCCTAGAGTGAAAGAACCACTTTAGTTTTCCTCATAGACTTAGAATGAGAAAATAGTCTGTTTAATTCTTCTATATCAGTTTAAAATGAGAAAATTTCTCTGTAGATCTCCAACATCTTTCTAGAGCCCAAGAATTCATGTGCAACCCTGGTGTTTTAGGCCATGGGTATAAAGAACAGCATGACATTTCCATCCAAAGATCCTGTTCTCAGGTTGGCCCCAACCTCCTCATCTTGCAAGAACTACTGTCTACTAAATCAACTCTGAGGTCCAGAAAGGACTCTTATTTTATGAGAGCAGCTCAAGGGACAAATTACACCAGTGCAGATAATTTAATAGAAAGAACTACTTACTAGGTACTTAGTTACCAAACATGCAAAAATTTATCAGAGAAAGAAATAAGATGCAGTTGCCACCTATAATGTTGGGAAAAAAGAAAAGCTACCCCAGGAAATCTGACACTCGATTCTGAGGGGCCCTGGTCTGACAGTGCTGGCGCATCACACCTTGTAGCAGGAGCCCAGTAGAAAGTAGGTCAGACCTTTCAGAGAGAGGTGACAGCTGCCTGGTCCCAGTGGAGAGACCTCAGGAGAGGATGGTGCCAGCTAAGACTATCTCTCTGAAGGTGTCCCATTAGACCGGTTCTATGCATTTTGGGGCAGTTAGTAATTCGTGTTAACTGCTGTTGCTGGAATGAACTGCCACTACTTGAGCAGGGAAGTATTGCTGGATGATACTAAAAGAAATACCCAGAAAACTAGAGTCAGAAGTAGCAGAGAAAAAGACAAAATTTCTCCTTCTCCAGGTTTGCAGACTTACTCTAGTTCAGTCTAACAATGTCCTAGTAGCAACAGAGAAAGAACTGTGTTTTGCCGTGATGTAGCGTGGAGGAATGGGTGTAACACGAAGAGACAATAGCTTAATAATAACCTCAACCCGTTTCTAAGGTGAAAAAAAAAATTGACTGGAAGAGAGAGAAACCAAAATTTTAAGTGATATTCTCATGACTAATCTTAACCTGACTTTCTATTTCTTCCACTTACCCTCATGTCAGCTCCTCTGGCTACAATTTTTTTTCTTTTTTTGTAAAACTTGAGCCAAGATTTTTCTGTCTAACTTTTATGCATTGTTATGTCATAACCAGTGTAATTAATGAGAGGAATTCTTTTGAAGGGGTTATCTTGATAGTTTTTACTTTAGAGAGTTATTTACCACTCCAAGAAAGGATGCTTTCAAAGCCTATTTTTACTTGAAGAGAAAAAGCAAACTTCACTTGGGAAATGCTTTACCATGGTGGTCTTATTTAAGAGCAAAGACAACAGTAAAAATGCTGATATCATGCCTTGGGCTTGTGAGATACCTAGTCAGAGGGTTGTTCTACCATCATTCCTAGGTGTGGGACAGAGCTTATGACGTTGCCCCTTCCAACATCTCTCGAGTTCTGTATTGGCCTCACATCTGAGTTAGTAATAAAAAACTGAAATAATGAAGAAAGGCCACTTGATTCTCTGTGTGTGTGTGTGTGAGTGTGTGTACACTCTGGTAAGCAGACACCTGATAGACTTTTTCGCTGTTGATATGGATTTCAGGTATTGAATTGAATATCCATTTTATTTAAAGAATGGTCAACCAGATGCCACTTGTTTAAACAGACAGCTCAGCAAATCCCTGGAGCGTGGCTTATGTAACAGACACTCACAGAAGAACAAGGGAAGTCAGAACAGAGTGGTATTGTTCCCTAGTGTTTCGCTTTGAGAAATTAATTTGTTGTCTGGCAAGGAGAGAGATGATCGAGTGTTCCTAGAAATAGCAATCTCCTTGTGTAGTCACCAGGGTTCCCACAGGATGGCGGCCCCTTTGTGAAGAGCAGGTGTTAATTTTTTAGCTGTAGCAAGGGGCTCTTCCAAGGAGCTCAAAAAGAATTCCTTAGGTCTCATTCCAAATCTGATTTTTAAGTGTTTAAGAAGAAAACAATAACAAGGTGCAGTCAACTGAAACAGACTCTTGGGCAAAACTTCTTTGCATTAAAAGACATTACCAAGATGTGTTAGGCTGACAAAAACCATGAGGCCAGTCTTGGTCTAACATGAAAATATGTGTACTATTTTCTTTTCTTTGTGGGTAGAAAGGTGTTCAGAATTGTTTATTTTAGTTCCTATAATAAGAAATATTTTAGTTCTTATTTTATTTCCTACATAGTGCAAGCAGTCGCAGTTGAATATTTACTCTTGCATAGATACTAGGCTTACCCCCAAATTTGAAGAATTACTGATCATGCTCTGAAGAATAAAACTGGGACAATGCTGCAGGTTCTGTCATGGAAACAGATACTTTGCATTCCTATTTTCTAGTAAAGTGCTCTAAAGAAATCACAAAATGCCCCAAGTCTTCAGTAATTCTTTAGAAGCTGCTCAAGGTCACCTAAGTTTTACATTCAAAGAGCCACCAAAGAAGCATTCACGCAGCCACAGGCCAGACAGCGAGGGCTTTGGCGACTCTCCCTGAGGTGTGCAACTAGTGGTTTAATTCTGTTAGACTGGACCCAGCTAGCCAAACCAAGAGTCGAAAGAGAAACCCTTGAGGGCATACCTAAGACCAAACGCATTAACAGACGAAGAGGCCTGCAAGTAACCTTCCCACCAACCTTAACCACACCAAATGCAAGTCCAACCAAGGATTCTCATAACTGGTTCTTGTTCCAGCACAAGAGCGAGAAGAGCCATTTGCTGTGGCCAACGGTTCCTCTACCTCTCCTCTGTAAAAAGCCGCGATCTTCGAAGAGCTTGCTAAAGGTCTCTACTAAAGAACAAGAAAACGCCGGTAAGGCTGATTTCCTCTCCAATTATGACTCAGCTTTGGTCACCACACTTCCACTTGGGCTATTAACATTTAGTAGCCAGAATGTCACTCTTTTCAATCGGCTGTGCAGCAAACAACAGTCTTGCTGCCTTTTAGTCATATAAAAAGCCACAAAAATATTTCCTTTTGACTCGCTTCTCTCCACATCAGACCCACACTCAAGCTAATGCTGAGATCTATCTTCTCACAATCTCCTAGAAAGTGGCCTGCCCGGGCTTGCTTACCTAGCTAAAATGAAAGGCAAGAAATAAACAGCTTAATGTTAATTATAAATTAAGGGTTCTCAGTATTGAGCCTGTCTATGCCACAACAGAGCAGGAAAAATTTCTGTCCCATCTGTGCGTAAATCGGGAGCCGCATCCCTGGCAAGCAGGGCCGACATGGACCCAGGCAGAAGCCAGAAGTGGAAAGCTAACAACTGCTCCTAGATTGCTGCCCCAGAGGCAGAGCGACAGAGTCACACACTCATTCTAGGAACAACACAGGGAAAGACTTTGAGTCTGTAGGATTCAAAAAGAAAATAAAACTAGAAAAGCTATATTTGTTTTTCTTGGTCTTTCTTGGAGTTCTGAAGATCAGCTCTTTACAGGGGATCATCTCCTGGGTGCTTGTGTGCACGTTAAGAATTTCACGACGCCTGGCCTGGGAACATAGTTCAAGGCTGTTGCTCTCCTATCGTGTAACAAGGTCCTGAGTTCAATCGCCTGTACTGCAACACTAAAAATAAGATAAATTTTATGATACTTTTTGCTTTGAGGTTTAATTGTTATTAGTTACTATGTTACTTACGACTCTATTAATATAAAAATAAGAGTTAAAATTTATTGAGCTGTTCCTGTGTGCCAAGCCCCACAGTCAGCATATTAAAAACATCTCTTTCAGTCTCACAACTATGTTAGGTATCAGATGTGAGTATTATCTCTAATTAAAAATTAGGAGCCTAAAGCATGAAGAAATGAATTTGTAGGAGGTCACACTAACGAATGGGAGAGCCGAGGTACAGCTCCAGGTCCTGTGTCCCCAGACCCCTTCTATTATCCACTGCAGGACAGCCCTTCCTGCACTGACCTGTGATAGGCTCAGCAAACCCCCTCCCCCCCAGGCTTGGCTTCAGGAGCAAAGCAAGCAGCTGTTACAGTTCCACCACAGGCGCTGCCAGGGTGCCTCTGCCAAGCTCCTTTACTCCATCCCTCTTCCCTCTGTTTTGGTATTTACTTTGCTCCTTGTAGAGTGCCCCTCCCACTCCTTCACACATGCTTCTAGTTCCTTCCTTCTTGCCTAGGTCGCCTAAATTTTACTTAGTCCTAAAGGTGCAACTCACCTGCCACCTATCCTAAAGAGGCTTCTCCAACTCCTGCAGCTTCTACCTCTGAATTCCTATGAAACATAATATTTATACTACTGACTTGAGATTTATTTTTAATTTTTCCCTGTTAGTTTTCTATCTGAAAGTAATTTATCTTCATCCTGAGTTTTATTCTGAGCCGCTTTCTCCATTAATTATGAGATCCTCATAAGCATAGACCACTCATTAAAACCCCTGTATGTATCCACACACACTAAACTCAGCATCTGGGACCTGCTGGGCAGGCAGTGAATGACCACTGAGAGCCCCTAGCAAACTCACAGTAGCCTGTAGGTTGAAACCGACTGGGTTGGTATGGAAAGGAGTTAAAGTTTTTCCTCATAATTACAGTTTACGGAGTCTCCTCAGGGGCACAAGAGTCCTCCAAACCCTCCTGTCTCAACTTCTCTCACAGGGTCTGGTCAAACTCCTAAATTCCAAACTAAAGTTATGCACAGCCTCACTAGACCCTGAAAAACAATGCCAACTTTTACTGGCAGGTTTCACTTGCCTTCACACCTGTGGTTTCAAAGTGTCAAATTTCCTCTGAAGTCTTTCAGAGAAGCTTCATGGCCTATCCCGGGTTTTCTACTCTGCCAGTCATCTCTGTCAGCCGCGACAATGTCCTTGTCAAACAAAAGTCACTTTAGCTATCAGTTTTCAGTTGTCTTTTAGGTAGGATAATCCCTGGTTCCTACAAAACTTGTTTCCTTTCTGGTGACTGCTAGTGCCTTTTATTTAGAGTTTCCAACATTACTTGAACTAAGACCCAGAAGATTTCTCACCGTTTTCTGAAGATATAGTAGAAAGAATTGCTATAACTTTACTTTCCATAGTTTGTATTATGAGAAAGTCTGACCTGTTACCTCTATTTCAACTTTATCTGGCACTCAGAGAGCTGAGGATACCTGAGAAAGGTGTCTATGGGGGAGCCTTTAAATTACTTCCTGTTTTCAGTACAGTGTTCTTTATCCTTTTCATTTCCCACTGAGAGCCCGTTCTTTGATGACCTGAGGTGAGAAAAGTTTTGCCAACTGCAGAATTCTGTCATCAGCTTTTATTTTTATATTTAAAGTCATTACTCCAGGAGGAAGTCATATGACAGTAGATGTAACCATGCAAAAGGACTTCATTCACCCGTCTTCCCTATGTACTAATTTGGAGACATGTAAATCAACAAGTAAACAATTAAATCTGTGTCACTTCTGCTGTCCTATGGCCATTTCTCCATTTGCAATCTGCCAGTTCTTAGTCCTGAACTTGAGTCCTTTATAAAGGTTGAGTTTTAGGAAAGAATAGCTAATTCCTCATTTTACTGTGAAACTCAGTTGTGCCCTGAATTTACTATTGTGTTGGCTCCTAGCATCTGTGCATGACTGCAATCCACTGCCTGTCCCTA
>PVJX010006352.1:0-78353 GCA_004027295.1 Dolichotis patagonum
GGAATCACCCTTTCTCAAGTTATTAAACATCTTTTTTTTTCTAAAGGAAGAAGATCCTAACAATGTGATGGATAAAGAGAGACGAAAATCTTTAATAAAACCAAAATTGTTGAGACTGCAAAGAGACATTGAAAAAGCTGCCAGAGATAAGGAAGGTGTGTGATTGTGTCTTTGAGTGGCCTCATGGAGGACCGCATTACACTCAGAGGTTTTATTCTGAGTTAAGATGTGTTTGCTTTCGCTGATTGGTGCAGGGAACACTTAAAGAACTCCATTATCAAATCTAAGTTTGCAGGAGAAAAGTTTTAAAAAGGAAGCAAAAAGTGTGAAATGACATTCTGGCCTATTTGTGAGAGCTGTATATGTATAAAAATGTAGCATTTTACTCTGTTCCTGAAATTTGCTGGAAAGAGACAGTTTTTGTGATTTGAAACGTGGTAAATCTACTGTGCACAGTTTTGGCCAGTTCTCCTTCCTCTCTCTCTCTCCCTCCCTCTTTTCCTGTCCTCTTCCTCTTCTCCTCCTCCTCCTTCTTCTCTCTGTCCCTGGGTCTCTGTCTCTGTCTCCCTCTCTCTCACTTCTTTTTCTTCTTTTTTTCTTTCTACAGGTTCTTGCTATGTAGTTCAGCCTGGCCTTGAACTCACTAAGTAGCCCACACTGGCCTCCAACTTGCAATTCTCCTGCCTCTGCCTCCCGAGTGCTGGGAACACAGATGGATGCTACCTCACCCAGCTTGTTTCTGTCTTTTTACTAATTTTGGAAATAGTGTAAAAATCAAATTAAATCTCACACTTAGAAGTTAAGCATTTTAGAATGTGCAGCAGTGAGAGATTCTAAACACAGCTGTGCACTTGGGATTCCAATACGTCTCATTCATGTGCACCACAATCCATTGCAATGTAATACAGGTAGGGAAACCAAGACAGACAGCACTTAGTGGTATAAGTAGAGAAATAAGGAAGAGCCTAATATTGTGTAAATGTTAGGAATTAATAGAATGGGTCAACCAAAAGGTATTCAAAATTTCATCTTGTAAAAATAACAATCAAACAAATGGTGATGGGGGAAAGGAGAAAGGCAGAAAGGGAAGAAGAAAAATATATATTTATATACAAGATAGTTAAGATAGTTATACAGCTAGTTTCTCTTAGCTCATTGAAAAAAAAGGTTTGTGCTAATATTGTTTGGCCAAGATATCATGCCTATGTCTTGTACTCTGAATAACTACTACAAAAACAACAATATGCAATGTATTAATTATTGTAACTCTCTTAATAACCTGTTTGAAGTTGTTTTATTATTATTTTTATCTTTTTTCTTTAAAATAAAAGAAAAAAGACAAAAATAACAATCAAGATACTTTAAGCACCAGTATTGCTCATATTTTATTAAATAAAGATAAAGATAAATGAGCAGTCAGTCAGTTCACCATTATCCACTTAGTAAAACTTATTAACAGCTACAGACAGAACGCTGCTACCTCTCAGTCATTTAGGAAACCTACTGGCATCACTTTGGGTTCAGGATCCCTTTGAGGGTGACCAAGAGCATGGTTTTATTTTCAGGCCTGGAACGAATGCTTAACGCATACTCCAGCAACTCGTCCTTCTCGGATGAAAAGAGCCAGAAAGACACAGTGGCATTAATGGATGAGGTAAATATACGCGGTGCATTTAGTGATGAAAGGGTTATTTTTAGAATACTGGTTTTCCAGAGCCACCTAGGAAGAGCTTATGGGGACAGCTCCTTCTTAGGCAATTGGAGCAATCTAGAAAAATCCAACTACCTATAAATATTTGCTTTAATGTCTTGTAAAAGAAGGACACTAGGAAGAAACGCTTGTGTTTAAAATAGAATTTCCCCAACTAGATTCACTCTTTAATGAAACTGTGTACATCTTAACCCAGTTAAGAAAAGTGAGGACAACCTAGGGTTTGGAGATGGCTCTGTGGGTTACAGGGACCTGGATAACCTTAGTTTTTTGTTTTTTCTTTTTTCTTTTTTAAAAATCTTTAAAATGGGGATATCTGTACTTACCTCATAGAATTTTTGTGAGAATGAAAGACTGTTTGAAAAATGCTAGCACATTGTTCAGGAGCTCAAAAAGGAATAAATGGTCCCAAATTAATGATGGTTTCACCTAATGATTTTTGAATGTTACAGTGTAGGAAACTGTACCCATATAACCATTCTGATTTTCACTTTCAGTATTTAACAAGTGAAGAAGGGCAGGGGATGGGCCTGCTGCCTTTTTATTGAGAGTCTAGAATCTAGCACCCCCGCAGACATTTCCAGGGATGATGGGCATGTTAGCCACTTTGGGAGAGCTTCCATTAAAAGGATAGCTTTTAAAACTTTATACGGGAATGAAATGAACAGATACCTATGTGTGCAACATGTGGATTTTAGCTGTGATCTGTTTGAGTGGTCAGAAGAAGACTCAGGTTAGTGTGAGAATAATTTGGGAGACCATAAGACATATGGTAGAACATTTCCTGTGACAGCACAAAAAGTTTAGTTAAAAATTCAATGCAAATCGTATCTACTGAAATATAGTCATGCGTATTTTATGATGGTATTGAGTCACACATTTCTTTGGTTGTTCTTACACAGAATTTTATCACATTCATTACCAGCAAACAGATGTACTAGAACACAGAGCTCACACTAGCTTGATTCACACACAGCACGGTGACCTGACCCCCGAACTCAGGGGTTAGTGAAGGAGCAAGCAGGACTTTCAAATCGTGGATGGCAAGCATCCGGTGACTTTCTGACATGTGTCTGCATCTGGTGAGGGAAACTAGTCACACAGGGAGATTTCGTGCACCCTAGGGAAAGTTTCTTGCAAAAGGAAACTTTGCTATCAGACACAGGCATGCAAGGTTGATCAAACAATATAATTTCCCTTTGAGCAGCTTCTTTCCCTTTTACTGTATCTATTGTAACTTTTGGATCTTATTTACTCTTTCAGTTTTTTACACTAGTGAGACAATACAATGTTTACACATGAAAGTCTGATTTACTTCACTTACGAATATCTAGTTGCATCTATTTACCTGTAAGAGGCTCAAGTTTGTTGTTCTTTATGGCCGAGTAGTATTCCATTATATAAAAATATCATATCTTTTTTTATCTATTCCTCAGGTATTGGGCATTTGGGTTGTTTCTAAAATTTAGATGTTACAAATTGTGCTGGGGCCAGGGACTTAGTTCAGTGGCATAAGTGCCTGCCTGGCAAGCATGAGGTCATGAGTTCAATCCCCAATACCAAATAAATAAATAAACAAAATAAAAATAAATATATCACTGTGGTATGATGTTTTCAATTCTTCAGGGAAAATATCCAGAAGGGAAATAGCTGGGTCCAATAGAACCTCTAATCCTAGTTTTTTGAGGAATCTCCATACTGATTTCCTTAATGGTTGCACCAGTCTACACCCCAACAACAGAGAAAGGTTCTTTTTCCCCCACAGCCCTGCCAGCATTTGTTATTGATTAATTTCTTGATGTTAGCCATTCTCTGGAGTGAGATGATATCTCAGTTTTGCTTTAATTTGCATTTCTCAAATGACTAATGATGCTGAACATTTTCTCATATATTTATTTGCCATTTGTACTTCTTCATCTGAGAGTTGTGTATTCATTTCAGATTTCCATTTTTGGATTGGGTTTTTAAATTTGGAAGGGTCTGATTTCTTTCAATTCTTTATACGTTCTAGACAATAGTCATTTGTGTAGTTGGAAGTTGGCAAAAATCCTTTCCCAATCTGTGAGTTTTCTCTTCACCCTGTTGGTACTTTGATGATAACAATACACAATATAACAACCATTGTTAAGTTACTATTATCTTGTTTTGAAATCCTATATTACCACTATTTTGTTGTTGTTGTTATTTTGATTTTGTTATTTTTTAATTATTTGCTTGCTTCTTGATTATTCTGCTTTTTTTCTTTCAAATAAAAAAAAGAAGAATTGCTTTATTTAAATTCATTCCTATCGCTTTGTCTCTTGGTCCTTGAAGTGCCACATTTAAATCAGGAATGTTGGTGAGGCATGTTATGGAACAAAAGTTTCAGAGACCAGAGGCACTTAAATTAGATATTGCCCAGGTATTGGAAGGAGTATGTAAGAGAACTAGATGCATTTTCTGTGCTTTCAGATTCACCATTGTCCAGGTCTGATAGGAGATGTGGGGAGGAGGGCAGGCTCTTGACTTTGTTTTAGGTGAAGCTGCCCCATAATGCAGTGAACTGCACCAAGGATTAGAGACCTAGAGATTACTGGAGGAATTCTGTCCTTAGATATGGCTTCCCTCCTGTTCCCCCGAGTAAGGATGTTAGGCTTAGGAATCCCCATACCTGAGCCATAGAGAAAAGAAAAAAAATAGTGAAAAGGAAGTCAGATCCACAGGATCCTAGTTTAGATTCTGTTGCTTCACTCTGACTGAATAAACCTGACAAAGAAGTATGAATAAAGTTGCAATTCAGTTCAAAACAAAAATAAGAAAAAACTAGGAATTTGTGTTCAACTTTACTCCTTATTTTTCTTTGAGACAGTCTTGCTATGCAGACCAGGTTGGCCTCATCCTCCTGACTCAGCCTCCTGAGTGCTGAGATTATAAGCCTATTCCACCAAGATTGGCAAATACTCCTTATTTTTAGAATCAAATACCCTAGAATATTGTTTTAAGTTTTGAGAGTTTTACTACAAACTTTGTGTGTAATACAATACTTCAAAGGAACAAGAAAACCACCACATCCATTGTTGTTTGATCCAATTGATGTAAATTCATTTGCTAAAATATTGACCTATGCAGCACAATTTGTAATAGCTAAATCTGGGAAACAACCCAGATGCCCATCAACCATGGAATGGATAAAAAATATGTTGCAATTTTATACAATGGAATATTACTCAGCTGTAAAAAAGGATAAACTTGAGGCTTTTATAGGTAAATGGATGCAACTTGAGACCATATTCGCAAGTGAAATAAATCAGACTTGTATGTGTAAATATTATATTGTCTTAGTGTAAAAAAACTGAAAGAGTAAACTCCAAAATGTAAATAAATGTGAAAATGAAATGGAAAGAAAGTGCTCAAAAGCACATATATATACATATATATATATATACATATATATACAAGATAAATAACTATGCTACTAATCTGTTAGTCCATCAAAAAGATCAGTTCATGCTTTCATTTTTTGATTGTTTGATCATTTTTCATACCTAAATCTTGTAACATGAACACTGCTTTGAAGATAACAATATGCAATATATTAACCAGTGTTAATTTCCTATTACTTTGTTTTTGAATTCTGTATTGTTGTTTTTATTCTTTTTTGTTTGTTTTTTATTGAAAAAATATATTTAGCTACGACCTAATCACCCTTCCTCATGGCCATGGAAAGTGATCAATACTTAACTATTTCCTTTCTTGTACCTCACCTGAAAATTACATAAAGCTATTCATTGCCACAAAATACTGTAATGTATCTAACATGGTTTCTTCACCCTATTTACAAGAATATAGAGGAGGACACACTCAACTATTACGGTTTTTCTCTTAACTGCTTCAAGGAGTATTTTTCTTTTAAGTTTTGTATTTTCAACATTTTCGGGGCACATCTATACACCAGGTGAATGCATGCTTTTCTAGGCCCCTTTGTTATTTTAAAATTTATCCTGATGTCTCTTTATCTACCCGGTTATGCCTCATTTTCTGGAAATTTTCTCACATGGGCATATGATGTCTCCACAGAACAACTTGAAACTAGACCTTCTGCAAGCAAACTCCTATAAACTGTCATCAGTATTAGCAGAACTTGAGCAAAGAACTAAACCCAGCCATCCCTGTAGTAACTCCATCTTCAAGTGGAAAGAAAAGGTAAAATGGAAGCAATTGGTTTAAATTTCTTGACTGTGCTTACTAAGTAGAGTGGCATAAAGTGGCTTTGTGGCAAAAACCAAAAACAAACAAACAAACAAAAAACTGCTACAGATCACACGTGCAGTATGTCCCAAATCCTTATTGCGGAACTTTAAGATAAATTTATTTTATTCATGTACAGCCCAATAAAGAGCTAAAAAAAAACCCCTGAATATATTCTTTATAAACTAAATTACTACAATGAATGTAAACACTTTGGATTTCTTATTCCTCTTCATAGCTTAACTTTAGCCTTTGAATGTGTTTTTATAGTAAAAGTTCTATTACACTGAAATTTTAGTATTTATTCAGATCTAAATTATAAGATGGTGTGATATGCATTTGTCTTATTGTACCATAGTTTCAACATAATGCAAAGTGCATAGTTTAACACAGTACATAATGTTATTTTTTATGACTACTCATGTTAATAAAGTTGTTTAAAATTACTTTTCCTTTTTTTTAACTATTTGAACAGGAGCATACTCATACTTATGTAAAAATATCTCGGCCTTTTTTGACAAAGAGATTAGAGAATGTTTTGAGTAGGACGTCTTCCAGTGGGCAGAAAAATCCAAGTTCTTCATCTTCAGGTAACCCAATGCCCAGAATCATGTGGGGCTGAATCCTATTGGTAAAGCACATTGCTACATTTAAATATTCTTTTTAGAGCCACATTGATTTATATTTGCTCAAAGAAATTTGCATTTCAGTTGGGATTAATTTGTTAGAATCTAGGAGTCTGTACAGAGGTAACACCAAAGTAGGAAGGAATTAAGAGTGGGTGCTGGGACAAACATTTATCACAAGTCCCTGCAGGTGTTGGGAGGTGGTGTCTGCTGTACTTCACTCAAACACCTGCCACCTGCTGTCCACAGGGTCTTCTGCACCAGTGTGAGGAGCTTGGGGCTCCGTCTCCACAGCTCCTCTCAAACTTCTGTAGATATTCTGTCTTCTCAGCAGGAAGCACGGTGACAAAGTAATTAGCTAGGACACTTGGGCTTGGAACTCACAGCCTGCTTATCTTCTTTATATTAAAAATTTAGCTTGTATTGTTTAGGAAACAGTACCCTAAGACTAAGGAATCACAGCAAGAAACACATGCTTCAAATAGTTCCATCTTTACTGAATGGCAAAACTACTGCACTTTCCCAATACACATTCAACTACAGTCATTTAATGATGCTCACTAAGATCACCTGGAAAAAAGCTTTAAATTACCATCTTTATTATTATTATTATTATTATTATTATTATTATTATTTTTCTTTTGGTACCAGGGATTGAACTCATGACCTCACACTGGCCAGGCAGGTACTTATGCCACTGAGCTAAATCCTCAGCCCCTATCATCTCTATTGTTACAACAATGATAATATTTTTCTGCAGACTTATTATTTCCTACATTACAGTATGGTTTTGGGCCATATACTGAAAACAATCTTTACACATAGTAGGTATATTATAAATGCTTATTAAATCAAGGAATAAATATTAGGTAAAATTATAACCCTTCCTTTTGAGAATATTTCAGTGTATTGCAACTCTGTGCCACACTGTTAAATAAGAAGAGTTCATGATCCTACTCATTTGCCTATTATCACAGCATAGTAATCACAGTTTAATCCAACTTTTAGCCTCCGGGGCAGCCCAGGTCGGCAACAACCTCTGCAAGGCCTTATATTCTTTTCAAGCCAGGCAAGATGATGAGCTGAATTTGGAGAAAGGTAAGATGAATTCTCGGATATTTTAATTACCTTTTCGTGGTAAGATCTCTGATGTGGATAAAACCCTGTCTTAGAACAACAGCCTTATCTACCAATACCAGATCAGCTGGGATTTCACAATCATTCGTCTTAGAAGATAAAGCCCTGGGAAGCTACATAGAGCTAACAGTTCTGGCATGTTCTCCGTACCAGACATTGCGAGCACTGTTCAATTGAACATCCGTGAAAACTCTGGGGGAGGTATTACTTTTTACTCTCATTTCACAGATGAGAAGTCTGAGGCACAGAAAAGGTAAGTACTTTGGGTAAAGTTCTAGGCAGTGGTGGCACAGGATTTGAACTCAGAAACTCAGTTAAGTCTTTGATCACAGCGCTACCCGGCAGCCAGGTGTCAATGATGGGAAGTCATCTGAGAATAACTCCACTTTTCATCGAGTGCCTTCTGAGTTAGTGTAAGAGGAAGTTCTAGAACCCAGGCCAACTGACCCTCAGCCTAATGATTGTGCCATTGACCTCTTCGGAAAGTATTTTATGGCCAGCCTAGAGATTCAGATCCCTTCCTTTTATTGTAGATTTTTATCTAACAAGAAAAGGTATCATGTTATGAGTTACATAGGCCTCAGTGTTTCTAAACAAGTCCCCAGCCTCAAGTCTCTTTATGTGTCCACTTTTGGATGTTAAACCTAAGACAGAGAAGGGTTCTTGCTAAAGCATTGTGTAGTAGGAGAAAGCTTGTTATGGTTCCCAGTCAATGGAAAATCAAAATGGATTTTGTAGCTAACTGGGTATTCCAAGTTTTATTATTGTTTAGTGGAACCTTCTTTTCCAATGTGTTAGTAAGATCTTTCCTGGCAATTATTTTTCCTTCTCTGTGAATGAAAATCACTTCCTAGATGCCACCTAAAACTCAGGGATCCTGAGTTTGAGTTACAGAGTTCCCAGTAAATGGGTTATCTTGAGTTTTTTGTTTGGTTTGGTTTTTGTTTTTTTCAATTGCTAGTGGTTTGTGAAGGCCACTGTACTTTATATTCTATGTGGTTTCATTCAATACAACATAACATGGAAACTGAGGGACACTAGCAACATAAATTTGAACTTGTTTTTTAAAATTCCTGTTAATAAATTTTGTCCAACAATGTACTGATCTCAGAGAACTCTTTAGAGGGAGAACTCAGACTGAGAGTAATTGCCTACAGGAATAAATAGTGATTTATGACTCAGAAAGGATGGAAAGAGTTTTCACTATCATCTTCAGTGGAAAGAGAATTACTGGAGAAAACAGTGAAAGTAAGACTGAAATCTTAGTTCAGAATGATGCGTCATTGTTTCCTAAAGAAAGTGGATGTTTCTACTTTGATATACAGGAAGTAGCCAGAGAGAAAGGATTCTCTCACAAGAGAGGGCTTAGTCACAGAATTTGAGTCATGAAGTTAAGTTTTAAGGTGGTCAATACCAGGATTTTCTTTAAAAAAGAAAGAATTAGACAACAGTTGTATTTCTTAGGAATACAATTTCAATTGTTGTTTTAAAAAAGTATTATCTTTAAATTGATGTTTTAGCTGGGTGTCGGGGGTGCACGCCATAATTCCAGCACTCAGGAGGCTGAAGCAGGAGAGTGATTAGGAGTTCCAAGCCAATCTGGGTTATAAAGTGGGTTCAAGGCCAGCCCAAACTGCATAACAAAACCTTGTCTCAGAAAAACAAACAAACAAACAAACAAACAAAACTCAAATTGCTGTTTTATTAAAGTTATCTAAACTGATGACTGGAGAGCTACATTTCCATGCAAAGCTCTAAGTTAGAATTTGGACTGTGAATTGGAGACATGTTTAGATCTTAAGAAAATACTGTTAGCTGTGTCCCAGTCTCAGGACCAAACTGTCATGGCCATTGTCCTGTGAAAACCTTAACTTACAGACACAGACAAGAGTTTGGTTTGCTGCCATTGATCCACATAGTATGCAGAGTAAACCAGGCAGCAGTGAGATCCAGTGTGATTCTGCTTTGAAGCAGACTGTTTCATGCATAAATAGTTTATTATTTCACTTTTGTTAGTACTCTTTAGATTATGCCTGCTCCATAAAGAGGTGTTCAACAAATTTTGCTTCAGCTGAACCAAGTGCAGAAAATGATGCAACCTAGGAACTTTGCAAACATAAATTTTCTTGAAAACATTTACCACTCAGCCTGTAGCAGATGCTCAAATTGTGTACCTCCATTTGTCTAATTAAATGTGCATTTTCACAGGAGACATTGTGACCATACATGAAAAGAAAGAAGAAGGATGGTGGTTCGGATCTCTCAATGGAAAAAAAGGCCATTTTCCTGCTGCCTATGTGGAGGAGCTCCCTTCAAAGGCTGGGAACACAGCCACACAGGCATAAACCAAGATTCTGAGCACACTGCCTTACACACTCTGTAAACTGTACAATGTAAAGAAAGCTAAGATGTTGTTATATATGCAAGTTTTGCTTTTTCAGTGGGTGGCAGAGTCCTACCTACATGTATTAGCACTGTGTATCCATGGTAATTTGCTTGAAACAGAGTCAGATAAGAAATGAATAGGTAGAAAGAGGCAGGGGAAAAGCTCCATGGTTCCAGAAGTTTCTGAGTGCTATAAAACCTGAGATATGATCCAGTATAATCTTTCACATAAAGGAGAGGTGTATTTAATTTAGTACAGGTTCAGCTGCTTGTCCAAAATCACAGCTACCTGTTAGCATAACAGTAATTTTTAATGTCCTTTTCCTCTGAATTTGGGTGGCAGTGAGACACAGCGGGCTGGCAAAGGGTCAAGAGAGTTCTGAGAAATGACAAAGAACACTGATCAAGTCCAAGAATAGTGATAGGTAGGCAAGACACAGGCGAGACACACCTATGTGAGGAGATGGAATAAAAGATCAGGAGCCAAGCTCTCGGGTTCATGGAAAAGTGGAGATCAGAGACAAGAAATCCAGATCCTAGGCAGGGGGTCCCCAAGGAAGAATGGCATTGAGCCAATGACCTGAGCCAGTGACCTCCTAGGCGATGACTTCTCATACAGCCCCCTGAACACCAACTGCTTATAGTGTTCAGGTATAAACCAGAGGTGGCTGGGGATATGGTGACAACAGCAAAGTGGATAGAGAAGAACTAAGCGGGAGACAGTGCCTGAAATTCATGTCTCCTTGCCCATTTGAAAATGTCTCTTAGTAATTTGGATGTAAGGCATTTTGCACTTCCCAAAATGATAGAAGGAATACCTAAAGTAGCTCCCTAGTAAAAAGAACTTTAAATGCTGACAAGTGTTTCAATAGAAAGTTCTGGAAACCAATAGTTACTATCAAAATGGAATATTTATCTAGCTTTCTCAAATGGCCTATGAGAAAAGCTAGGCATGCCCCCAATTCCTTCCAGAGAAATAGTTTAGTATAGACATATTATAGCAGCTGCTATGGTCGCTTGAGATCACACACTCTGCTGGATGGAAGATCATGGAAACACCCAGGCATATTTTCTTTTGTGCTAACTAGAAAGTTTGTGCTTTGGAACTTCAATGTGAGTGTCTTAGTTACTTTTCTCATTGCTGAAACAAAATAACAGACACTTAAAGGAGAAAGGTTTATTTACCTCACAATTTGTAGAGGTTTCAGTCCATGACCAACTGGCTCCAAGGCAGGATGGCATAGCAGAGGGGCATCACAGAAAAACAGTTCATGGCAGGCAAAAGGCAGCAAAACAAGCAAAGGAACCATCACAGCTCTTGATAAACCTTATATCTTATCCAGGCTACTCAGGACAGGTAGCACTCACATCCCTGACCCTAGTGATCTTAGCATTGTACCATGAATGAATTCCGGTGTCATATACTTCTAGAACCAGCCACCTCTGAAAAAGCCCCAGCTATGACATGAGGCTCAGGGGACATCTAAACACAAGTCATAACAGTGAGCATTAAAGGAATAATTAAAATCCAACATATTACTCCTCAACTCCCTTTTTAAAAATTTCATCAAACTTTATACTTTCAAGGAGGAATTTTTCAAACTAAGGTACATAATTTTTATACTGTGTCATTACACTCTTATATATAACTCAATGCAGTAGATATTTATAGATGCAGATATTAGACCTCAAAGAACTCAAATAAAATTTATGTTGTGAGACGTAACTTACAGCCTAGAACAGATCTGAAGATTTAATGTCATCCTTAATGGTACATTAGTGAAAATTTCGGCATGTAGAAAGTTGGCTGAATAATAGGCCATTAGACCACAAGCAGAGATTTTGAATTTATATTTTCTTTTCATCTTCTTTCCATTAAGCCTTGATGGATGAAAAATTGTGTAGAAATTGATTGCAGCCTACACTGGACTGTTTTGTATAAAGTGATGATAATGATGATTGGACCCTGAGACTCTCTGAAAGTAATTTTTAGAGACCTTTCTTCACATATTGGCTGTGTTTTGAGAAAATGTAAGTGGCTGTTCTTGTTTCAGAATGTTGTAAATCCTTTTTGCATCTTGGACATTTTTAACTTCAAAGAAATACTCTGGACTTTAACTAGATAAAATACAAGTACAGTTGATATAACAGACTTATCAAATACTTTTTTAGCAGGACAAGAGTTTTCTGGCTGGACACATGAAATAGCACCCTTTAGATTTAGGACAAAATTAAATGCATATTGGGTGAAGATTAATGATGTACCCAAGTCTTCTACATAGAATAAAGTAATGTTTAATGTTAATGCTTTTATACTGTTAATTAATCTTTCATAATTATATGCCACTGAGCAGTTGTGTATGTCAGGAAATTTTTAGCACCATTAATAATCTGAAATATTAGCCATAGAGGCCACAGCCTGCTTTTCACAGCACACATAGATGTCATTCTACTTTATCTCCTTGCTAATTGAGTAAAAGTTGATATATCTATCTGTTGTGCTATCAATCAGAAAGATCTACAAATTTCACTTTTTTGCATTTTCAGTTACCCATAATTAATATTCATAATGACAAAAATTCATTTTAATTGCTTAAAGCACCTTATGATCCATCAAAAAGTAATATAATATTCAATTTTGTGTAAATTTTATTATATAGTATTATAAGCCTTTAACTTGTCAGTAGGTTAAGTAGTTTAATTGTTCTCTCCTCTAGGCCGAAAACATCTCCTCTGCCCCAACACCCTGATAACCCTGAGGGATAATCAGCCTACTGAGAGCAAAACAAGTACACTAGAATCAAAATAAACATGTTTTTTGCCCTTTACAGTATCACATAGGAAGAACTGTCACTCTGGGAAGACAGGCCTTGGGAGTGTGGAGAAGAGAAGGTGGAACTCAGACTTGGGCCAGAGGGTAGGGACTCCACAGAGCAGAGCAGCTTCCTTTCAACGCCTGTCACTCTACAGTCCCACAAAGACCCAAAGACCCAAAGATGTGCCCAAGGAGCAGTTGGAAGTAGTGCCTGAGGCGACTCAGCTCAAATGGGACAGGTTTTTGGCTCTCCTCATAGAAAAGAATTTCAGGACACACCAGTGAGAGGGAAAGGAAGCATTTTAGGGAGAGCTCGAGGTGTACTCCGAAATAGAGCCAGGTGCCAGAAGTGTGGCCCTGGGGGGATATATGTGATCTTGGAGCCTGAGGGTGACTGATTCAGCATGTACACTCTTTGAGTTATTTATCATTTACCTGATGTCTGTCTACGTAAGGTCAGTTTGTCCATTAGAGGGTTAAAACAAAAACTGACTCTTATCAGTGGGGTTAAAGTATAAATTTATGTGTTTGAAATTTAGAGATATGGTACCATTGATAATGGAAGTCTTTGCTGTAACTTTTGGAATAGATGGACTTAAAGTATCTCTGGAACTCTTAAAAATTTAGGAATGATGAACCTGAAAGAAAATTAGGCCTAGGGATTAAGAGGTGGGTCACCTTGGGTAACTTCAATTGTGTTAAACTGTCGTTTCCTTAAAAGCAGATTCCCTGTCTCCTTCCATCTTGGATTCTTCCACCCTGTCTCAGAGCCACCGCCAGCGTTCTGAGCCCCGGCCACTCTGCCCACTCCCCTGAGACTTGCAGCTGCTCTCCATTTTAATGAAACCAATTTTCGACAACATACATTCCATGTTTTCATGACAGCTTATTCTTTTTAAAATCATACTTTTATAGAAACAGAAAACTACATACGTTCAAATTTGTTTAGAGCCTTTAAGAACAATGACATCACATAATTTCCCTGAAATGTCATATGGAAAGGCAGTATAGGGTAGCGCAGGTAAAGCCCAAGGATTCAGGCGTCAGGCTGTCTTCTTCCTTTGAATACCGAGTGTCACACCTCCCAGCTGTGTGATCTGAAGTTACTTAAACAGTTCTTTGAATTCCTTATCTACAGAAGTTATTGATAGTATCTGTGTCGCAGGTTGAAAGAATACAAATGAGCACATTCAAGGAAAGGGCTTAGAAAAGCACTGGGCTCATTCAAAAGCTGAAAGAGTATTAAGTAATTATTCTAGGCTGGCCAGCACTGCCAAGCTAAAATGCCTGAATAGTCCCCACGTTTTCAATGAGTCAAATTCCTTGATAAGGAGAAAAAAACTCTACATAAACTTCCACCGCCCCAGGCCCGTCATTTGGTGTGACTGTACACTTTTCTTTGTGTAATCAAATCAACCTCAGGATCTGCCAGAAACGCTGGTCCTATACAGTCCTTTTATGACTTTTCTTCTACAATTTTTTTGCCCCAAAGCCATCCCCAATTTAGAAGTGAAGGATGGCTGTCCCTTGGAGAGAAAGGGCCCTCATGGGGAGCTCTTTTTTTTTTCTCCTTACCTCTAGAGGAGTATGAAGTTCTCTCAAGAAGCTCAATCTGTGTTGAAGATCCTGCACTTTTCACTTGGCCAACTACACCACAATTGCGGAGGGACAGAATGTTGTGGGTCAAGAACCAAAACTATATTGGCCTATCCTAGGCCCTTTCTTTAAAAACCATGTCCCTTAATTTTTGTATCTGATTCAACACACTTTTGACTATTAGGGAAACTTCTCAAAATGAAGAGCCCAAGCCTAGCAGACCTCTAGTTAATACTATCCCTGAATCTAAGACTTCTGTAAGACAGCATCTGAGATTTACAGACAATTGGCCCACTTTGCTACAATAACCCTCCTATCTGATGCTCTCACCAATGTATTTGGTAAACACATTATGACCTTTTGTCCTGTAACTGTAAAAGTTCATGCAACCTAACCTTTTCCACAGCAGAATGTGTCATTCAGGCTGACTTCAGTCTGTTTCAGGCTTTCTGGAGGAACATCAGAGAATGTATGTACCTTACCCTCTCAATCACTAGAAGTTGGTTCAGGGTCTGGGGTGAACTTGAAATTGGTAAGGTCCACCCCATGCAGCCTGTGTCCAGGCTAAGAAGTGCATCCTGTAAGTATAATCTAAACTCTGAATCAAACTAGGTCCACAAAAACCAAAGTTGTGTTTTGATACAGTTTTATATACTTACTTAAATGCAGATTGCTTGAGTAAGGCCAAATGTGAAAATGTGCCCAGGAAACTTTGCTCCCTGTGGGGCCCCTGTTAAAAGTTGGGAGCAGTGACACATGCTTATAACCCTAGCTACTCAGGAGGCTAAGGCAGGAGGAATTCCAGTTCAAGGCCAGCCTAAGGAACTTAAGGAAACTGTGTCTCAAAATAAAATTCTGAAAGTGTCTGGGGACGTAGCTCAGAGGTAGAGCATTTGCCTAGCGTGAACGAGGTCTTGGATTCAGCCCCTAGCAACATACATACACAGACACAGCTCTCTTCTTACCTGTAGTTTTACTTCTATTACCCATGTGTTACTTTTCTCTAATTGCTGAGACAAAATGCCCTACAGTCAAAATTAAGGAAGGAAAGCTCAGAGTTTGTGGATGTTTCAGTCTATAATCAGCTGGCTCCAAGGCCGGGTGGCATGGCACTGGGGCAACACTTCAAGGCAGAAGACAGCAAAAGAGCAAGAAAGGGGAGAACGAGCCTCTTTCCCTCCCTTACGTAGCAAGCAGGCTACCCACTCTTAGGGTGGGTGTAGCCCTCACACCACCCTGCCCTCCTCTTGTACAGGATAAGGATGTTTGCAAAGTGAGGACCTTGGCCCCCTGCTGAGTTAAACTTCCGGACTTCTCAAACCGATACACTGTATCAACCATTACACCATGGTTAGCTTTAGTCCAAAAATACTAAATGGAAAACTTGCAGAAATAAACAGTGCATCAATTTTAAACTGGGGCATTCTAAGTAGTAATGAAATCTGGCACCATCACACTCCATCAGGTGAGTCATCTTTGCCTTGCATACCCATGCCGCATGCACTATCCACCACTCAGTCCCTTACTAGTTGTCTCTGTTATCATACAACACTTGTGATATTGTAGTGCTTCTACAATATGTAGTGCTTATTTTATTGTTCTAGTAATAACTGTTATTTTGCTTATTGTTGTAAACTTTTTACTGTGCCAAATTTACAAAGTGTAATTTATCACTTTATCAAAAAATTCCTAGTATAATGTTTGGTATTTTCTGTGGTTCAGGCACCCACTAGGGTCTTGGGATGTAATCCCCCTGTGCGTAAAGGGGACTGAAGGTACTTCTGTTAGCCAAGCCTATGCTGAACCAGGATAAGTCTGCTGCTAGGTGTACACATCCAAATCTCTAGGGTAGTTTATTAGCCTTTGATCTCTACAGAGAAAATATCAAACAGTGGTTCCTAAAAGTCGCACACTAGAATGAGTCAGCGCTAACATTTCCACGGGTCCAAAGCATTCTGCTCAAAAGTCTACTGCTCACCTAAACAAGGCCCAGAACCACATCCTAGGCATAACTGGACACTCAAATTCTCTTCCTTCCTAATCTCACAAAAAGGACCTCTCAACTGAACTCTCCCCCCAGACTGTGTAGGGAGAAAACAAGAGAAGCAACTAGAAACATAAAGCACTTTGTTCCACGGGTTTTAGCTGTGCCTAAGACATCCTGAAAAAGTATTATGTGGCTCCCAACACAGCCAATGTACGTAAATGCAGTCAAATTTACAAGGGAAGGATGGGGAAGAAAACAAAATTGTTCGATAAGCTGATATGAGGGCTAGACTGTGTTAAATGGACTCTCAAGATGAAATATCAAGATGAGAATTAAATGGTGTAAGTTTTAGAAAAATAAATAGAAATTACAGGTTTTTACATTTGAATTTTCAAAACTACATCCTTTTCTGAAACCTTAGCAACACAGAGCCAACATTCTTTGAAAAGATTATCTTTGATTTTTGTCTTTTTTTGCTAATAGTAGATTGCTCTTGGTGTAAGATAAAATATTCTTTTTTTAAATAACATTAGAATGACAGTAGATAGCAGTATTTATCTTAACCAAGATTTTTTGTTTGTTTTGGTTTTTGGAGACAAGGTCTTACTATGCAGCCATGGCTGGCCTTCAATTCCAGGTCCTCCTGCCTCAGCCTTCCAAGTGCCAGGATCATAAGTGTGTGCCACCATGCCAGGCACCTCGTATTTCTTATTGGTTGCACTCCAAGTTGAGTCAACTCTTTTAATCTTTTAAATATTAAGAATCCTTCAACTTCCAAAGCTTAGAGACCACTGAGACACAGTGTAGTTTGTACAAATTCCTATTCCTAGTGCCAGCCATAAACTAGCTTATGCCAGATACTTAACTAAAAATAAATATATGCACTTTATTAACTATATCTTTAAAAGGACATATTTTACTTTTATCACTTTCCCTCTAAGAATTTAAATAAAATAATTTAAAGAAATACACTTCACATGCAGGAAACATGACCTTTATGCAAACCTCCTAAATTCATGCTTGGGACAGATGGCTTACAACAAAGACAGGTTAACTTAAGAAAAACAATTTATTAATACATGCAGGGTCGACCACAGGGGAGAAACTCAGGGAAAGGCAACTCAAGGTAGTAGGCTTATATAGTATCTTCAACAAAGAACAGTAACGTTTTTGTAAAGTCATAAGACAAAGGAAAGCAGTTTTAGCTTCCAGAGGGGGAAACCAAAGGAGGTAAGTTTATGAGAGTAAACTAATGAAGCAAGCTTGTTCCGAGGTTCTTGTCAGTGATTAAGATTCTTCCTTCCCTGTAGACATGGCAGACAAGACCCCTTTGCAATGTTATGCCCAGCCTTTAAAAGAGCTTTCTTTGGCTCTGCTGCTTCCTAATTGTCTTCAGCTCAAAATATTTGTGTCAGAAACATATTAGGGGTGATGTGTTCAGCTTTTCTTCAAACCACATAGAAACATCACAGAAACACGAAAGGCAGAATTGTTTTAGAAAGAGATACACAATAGAAAACAACCCATTTTTATGTACTATTTATACATTAATTATAAACCGTAGCAGTAAAAGCTTTCCGAACATTGGCAAGAAAAGCTGAAAAATTGTTGGTCTTCCTTACATTCTCTTGAAATTCTGCTAGGCACTCAAGATGAGGAGCACTATCTGACACTGGAAAGAAAAACATGAAGATAATATAAATGAGAGGCTTAGTTTTTTACTTATTTTTTTTAATGTGGGAGAGAAATGTTTCTATTATAGAACCTTTCATCTGATCTCAGTGTCAATCACATGTTATTAAAATGCTTTGAACACAAAACAATACATTTGGCTTCATATGCATCTATCTTTTGGATTTTTCTTTTGTTTAATCTCTAAACATTCAAAGCTTAAGTAGTACAATCCTGCTTTAATTTAAACAGATGGTATTCAAGGGATTGGAGCTCAGTGATGCAGAATGCCATTTTCCATCATCTTGGGCCTACATACATATGATTTTAAACTATTTAAGTAGTTTTAACAGTTTATTTTAACAGTTAAGCCATTTTTTTCTCTGTCAAACTTTGATCTGACTGACTTCTAGCCACTGGATCAAAAAAGAACAACTTTTAATGTCAATCCTCAATAACTTGCATCCTATCTAAAGTTTTACAAGTGAAATAAAAGTCATCGCTATTCTAGGAGTGATATTTACGGATTCTACTAACTAAATGAGACTCAAATCACAAATAGCAGCACAGTCCTCAGTAGCTGTAGCAGCTGGTGCCGTGAGGTTGGTCAAAGGAAGAGAACGATCCCACTCTCCACCATTGCTTCAACGGAAAGATAGCTGTCTGCATCAGATTTCCAGCTCTTGGTAGTGTTTGCTCAGGAAGTGAGGACCATGACCAGCGTGGGGAAAGGCGAGCAGAGAGCCCTTGGCTCAACATTTCGCCTACGCAGTCCATGTTAATATACTACCAAAGGCTATGTGATAATTGTGGTAATAAAAGATACACAATTTAGAGAAAACTGCAAAGCTAGGTAAGACATTTGTTAGGTTTGCTTTTTAAACTCTAGCACTTGGATGAGAAAGATACTAAAGGGAAAAAACAAACAAACAAACTTTTGTAGATGAATTAGATTCTCAAAATATAAATTCTACAAGGAAAGGAACTGGAGCAGCAGGAAGCCAGGTTAGCAGCTCATCTGAGTGTCTCAGTTAAATGCTTTAAACACAGGTCTAACGGTCATTTTAATGCATTCTAATAAACTACAAAGGGTTATCAGTATAGGAGCATTAGAAGAATAAAAAAAGGTAAATATATTTCCATGCTCTTCCTGTTCACAGTATTGTAATCATATGTCCTATAAGTCAGAGATCTTTTGATCATGTAACTAACCTACATGATCAATGTGTGGGATTTTGAGATAGTTTTTTTGTTGTCTTTTTTTTTTTAACAACTTATTTAATGGAAGGTAACTTATCACATTCTAATTATTTTACACTTGATTTTAAAGCCACCTACTTGAAAAATGATAATATTCACATCAGGTAGGCATATGTTTTATAGCTTTAGTTTTAAGTTCTCTAAAAGGGCAAATTTTATTTACTTATGAAATTCAGTGATCTTTGTTCTTTTAGACTTTTCAGCTACTGTGGCACTGGGCCATCTTGAAGAGGTGTTAAAGACAGCTCCTAGATAATATCTGTAAATCAAAACTACACTCACATCCTCTAGAAGACAATAACTCTAGAAGCAAGCCCGGAAAAGGAAGCTTGTGGGAATATTTCCTTCATACACTGATTCAAAGAACATTTGGAGATGCCAATTTTAAACACAAGTTAAGAAATATGAGTACATACCTTCATAGTCCCCCGCTTCATTGAGACGCAAGGAAAACATAAATGGGTTTTCAGGATGCTTAGAGTCGATATTAGTAAATATAAACTGCAATTTATCCCCTGAAAAGAGATTAAATTGTTTAGTATGAGAATATTTTATGTGTCAAAGTTTTCAGTGAAGCTAAGTTTTCTAACACCTTATGTTTGATCAATACTTCAGTACTATATGTATCCACTTAACCAATATCTCTACATGTAGATGATACATGTTAGTTTGAAGACATATACTAAATGACACCAAACACACAAGCAACAAAAGAAAAATTGAATTGGACATCACTGAAATTAAAAATCATTGTCTTTCAGGAGACATTATTGAGAGACTGAAAAGACAGTTAATGAAATGGGAAAATATTTGTAAACTATATATCCAGTAAAGCTTCAATATTACAATATATTTTTTAAAAACTACCATTGAACAATAAAAAAGTGACACAGTTAATTGTATGCCAATTTTCATAGCAGCATTTTTCACAGTAGCCAAGTGAAACAACCCAGCACCCTCCAACAGATGAACTGAGCAAATGCAGAATATACAGGATCTGCTCTGCCTTGAAGGAATGATGCTCTCACACACACTACAACACACAATAAGCCTCGAAAACATAACACTGAGTGAAATGAGCCAGACACAAAAGGACAAGTATTGTATCATTTCACTTATCCCAAACAACCACAACAGGTACACCCACAGAAATCAGTTATAAATTAGAGGTCACCAGGAGTTAGAGGAGTGAGAAATGGTACACGACTGCTTCTTGGGTGGTAAAAAATTTTGGAAACAGTTTGTAATGGTTGCAAAACATTGTAAATGTAATCAATGTCCCAAACTGCACACTTAAGAATGGCAAACTTTGCTGTATAAGTTTTACCATCATAAAAAAAAAAAGTCAAACATATTTGACATTTGTCTAGTTACCCAGACTTACAGTCTATTTTCCAAAAGACCTTCAAATGCTCCCAGAGGAATAAACGCCTCTTGGAAATGCAAGATGGCTGCCACAAAGTACACATTCATGTGCATATTAGTTTCTTCTATAGCATAAGAAAGTTAAGAATTCTCACCAGTCATCTTGGCACATGTCCACAATTCAAGCTATTTGGGAGACTGAGGAAAGATAAACTTGAGATCAGGCTGGGCAGCTTAGTGAGACTGTCTCAAAATAGTATTTATTTATTTGTTTATTGTCTTTTTGAGACAGGGTCTCACTGTGCATTTCAGGCTGGTCTTGAACTCACAATGATCCTCCTGCCTCAGCCTCCCAAGTGCTGGGATTACAGGTGTCAGCCACCACGCCTGGCTTCAAACTAAAATTTTTTGAAAAGACTGGAGATGTAGCTTCCTGGTACAGTGCTGGCTTAACATACGCAAGCAAGGCCCTAGGTTCAGTCTCTAACACCACCACCCCTACCACAAAAGAAGAAAATCTTATTAAAAATTACTACAAGTGTAAAAGGACATCCTAAGAAACTTCGAAAAAACTTGTCTTGCACTGAACTTCAGAATAAAATAGTTATGTCAGCGCACAAGATTTTTGAATTGTTAATAGTAATGGGGCAGATGCATGCCAAGGGAAAAAGGTTTCATATGATATAAGACACTCAGGCAACAGGAAGGGTTTAATAATTTGAATTTTCTCTTCCTCTGAGAGGAAAAGCCAAAATGCTTTTCTTCTTCGTCTCACTCAACAATCAACAGAATAATTCTGTGGCCATTCAGAAGTCCTGCAATGGACACCCACAGAAGCCCTCTAACTCAGTCTAGCTCTGATTCTATCTATGTGGACATAGTGCACTGCCACCATCTCCCCCTTGGGTTTGGTTAAGTTGCTTGAGCCGCTCACAGAGTTCAGGGAACTTACATTCACCTGACACAGCTGAAGAGATGGACAGATCAAGGTAGAAGGGCGTGGTTTTTTCGGAGCCTCTCCAGACACACTATCCTATAACGTCCCAGAACTCAGTCTTTCTACAGAAGCTTCTTTGTGTGGGGACGACTGATAAAATCACTGGCCACCAGTCATCAGCCAACTGAGGCTCTCCCCGTCACTCCTGTCCAGAAGGTGGAAGAAGGGCTGCAAGTCCCAGCCCTTTAATCTCACCTAGGTCTTTCATGTCACAAGGCCCTTTCCAGAAGCTGGAGGCAGTCAGCCATCAGTCAGCTCAGAGGCATGTAAAAACGACATTTGTCACTTTAGAACTCCAAGGATTTTAGGAGTCCTGTGCCAGGAAACTGGGAGGCAGACCAAAGAGCTATTTCATAATATCACACTTCCTTGAAACATTATTTCCTGACTTTGATGGCTGTGACAAAGTTCTATTTTCAGTCTAAAAATAATTTTAAAGTCCTAAAATTAACTACTTAATACAAAACTAAACAAAACAAGAAACACCCCAGGAAAACAGTGAATATCTACTTAGAATTGAACTTATTAAAAATTCTCATATTCCCATTTAATTAAAGTCAATGTTTTGACTTTTTAATGTATTAAAAGCTCACTCCAACTGATATGAAGAACACCAAGACCAGCAGATGTATAGGTAAAACAAATAGCAAAGGAATATAATTAGTAAACAAGCAGACAAAAGTCACCTTTTCCTTAATAAGAAAAGTTTTTCAAAATATAAAAGTTCTATTCATGTCTTATCAGTTGCCAATAAAGAAAAAAATGTTTAAAAAATAGAATTCTGGTGATAAGGGAAAAACTCTGTTTAAGTACAAGGGTTGGAGGATGCGGGGGGTGGAGGCAAGGGCAGATAGGTGAGGTTAGTTAGTAAACAAGCTATGAGCCAAGAACAAATGACCACCTCACATTCTAGAATGTATTTTACAAACTTAAATCCCATTGCTATTCCCTAGATGCCACATCCTGTTTATTACCCCAACTGATCTGAAGCAACAATTAAGTCTCCTCATGACTGCCTTCCCCAGAGCTCTCCCACTTTTACGTAATTCCACCCCTCATACTTGCAGCTAGTACAGATTCAATGCACCTTATGCCTTCTTTCCCCAAATTTTCACTATTAAACAAAATGTTCTTAGCTCTGGCCTGGTGAACATTTTCCAAATGCCACCTACTCCTGCCACTGCTGTGAGAACTTATCCCAGGACCTGTTGTTTTTTCTGTAGCATCTGTAACAGCTCAATACATCTTTTATTTCAGAGACTGCTCCACCTCTAGTTTTGGTTTAACACTGTCAAGAATACAAGGAAATAAATTCACTTGGACATTACAGAAAAGTATGCATAAAGAATACAGGTCTGAGACTATTACCCTTAGAACTTTGGAAAACCCTGCTTGCCAGACTAGCCCTTGGTGAAGGTATTTTGGGGCCCCAGTATTGCCCTAGGTATGATGATTGACTAAGACTTGCAAAACGACACAAAAAAGTCAGCAAAGGAATAAGATGTGGAGTAGTGTCCAAGGAAAACCAGGCACAAGCTTCCAGAGTAGAATTTCTAATGAGTTTCTAGTAAGCAGCAGTTCACTCACACAGGTCGTCACAATCTGATGCTTAAAGAAATTATGTCCTGTGTGATTTCACTGGGTTTTTAAAACCTTGTACCTAGTTTCCCCTCTACTTTGTATTGTATGCCTTTTTCTCCTGATCCTGTTTTGCAACCTTTTGCTGCAATAATTCTTAGCATGAGAATGATTACAGTAGTCCTCCCTCACCCATGGTTTCAGTTACCCACAGTCAACTGGGGTCCAAAACTATTCAATAGAAAATTCCAGAAATAACTCACAAGTTTTAAATTATGCACTGTTCTGAGTAGCATGACAAACTCTCATGTCATCCCATTCTGTCTGTCAGGATGTGGATCATTCCTTTGTCCAGAGTATACACTTTTTATACATGATCCCCCTGTTGGTCACTTTGTAGCTATCTCAGTTATCAGGCTGACTGTCCTGGAATCATAAGTGTTTGTATTCAGGTATCCCTTATTTTAATTAATGACCCTAACAGTACAGAAACAGTAATGCTGGTAATTTGAACATGTCAGAGAGAAGCTGAAGAGTCTCTCTCTTAGGAGAAAAGGTAAAAGTTTATCATAGGTTATAGGTATAGGAAAAGAGTATGTGCAGGATTCAGTGCTGTCTGCAATTTTAGGCATCTACTAAAGGTCTTCGAACGTACCTACCCCATGGATAAAGGAGGATACTATAAATGCTGAGTCCTCCCAGTGACTTAATCACCAAACCAAAGGGTACCCTGAAACAAGACTCTGCCATAAACTGGCATATATATATGCAACACCCACACAAATATTCATGTGCTTTAAGCAGTAATTCCTCTCTAAGAATTCCACAGAAATTATTTTTTAACAAAAAAAAAAAAAAAAAAAAAACTAGGCTCAGGGATTTGTGTGGCTAGAATGGAAAGTTGATGCTTGGTGTAGTACCTCTAAAACTGAAAAACTAGAAGAATTCAGATGTTGTTAAAAACAATATATGTTAAACATTCAATAAAATATTATTATACTATACTAACTGAATGAATGATTACACCATGATTTAAAAATTACACTTATTGGGCCAGGGATTTAGCTCAGTGGTGTAAGCGCCTGCCTGGCAAGCACGAGTTCATGAGTTCGATCCCGGGTACCAAAAAAATAAAAAATAAAAAATAAAAATTACTGTTATTAACATTATAATAACTGGAGGAATAATGATACAAATGCTAAGAACAAAAAAAGAGAAAATTATTTGCATGTTAATAACCATGCTAAAAATATTCATTAAAATATTGACTGATAAAAGGATCAGTAGTTATGCTTCAGTGATAAACTGATGTTTTCTTAGTTTTTAAAAAGTTAGTAACATGTTCAGTTTAGTTCAAAATATTCTTAAAATCATCAACTTAAGAAAAGACATGTTTTCTAATCTCTTGTATTTATATATTTATTACTTATATGAATATACTTACCATAAATTTTTCTGATTTCTAGTCCAAGCCGATCTTTATACAAGTCTGCTGACTGCTGCAGCCTTTTTAATCTTTCTTCATTAGCTTTGTTAGCAGTGGAAATAGCTATGATAAACCAAATATGCCATATTAAATATTTTAAGCAACTCAATTAATGCACATTGAATTGATCTTAAGAAACTTGGACACAACCATAAAAATGATGCCAGGCATATGTATCTTTTTAAATTTAATATTCCCATCTCTACTGATTAGCAAAAGGGGCTTCTGTTCATTCAAGATGGAAGGAAAACTTGCTCAAGATGCAGATAATTAGGCCAGGGATTTGTGTGGCTAGAATAGAAATAAATTTCATTTTATACTATTTTGATTTTTCTAGATAGCCAGAGCTATACTGATTGCTTCATGGAAAAACAATTCCATTCCTTTAGGAATTATTTTCTCATGAGAAAAGAGCCTTTTTTTATGCTAGTTTGAAAAAAAAATTTTTTTTTTTAAAGTTAGAACAATAATCCCTAAGTTTTTTTAAAGTTAGCACAATAATCCTTGGTTGAGGAGAAAAAGTTCACAATTGAATCTTGGATAAGAACTCTACAAAAAAGCGAAACTAACTTTGTTATCTTGAAGACGTTTGAAGAAATGATTACATAGCCTGGGTACACAAGGCTCCTTTCTAAATGAAGCATTCATTTGGACATGAATTTTTTTTGAGCAATGAGACTGCAGTATAATGAGAGCTTATATGACCTGGCAGAGAATGCATATGGTCAGTAAATATTTGTTGCATAAATCACACCAAGGCAAATCTCATTTAGCAACACTGTCTCCTATTATTTAAACTCCTCATATCTCGAAATGCATGCATTGAACCCCTGCCCACTTGCTCCCCCAGTGTGAATCTAGGTGGGGAGGGAAAGGGAAAGGGGACAATCTGAGGTGTGAATATGCTCAAAGTATGTTATGTGTGTACACAAATCTGCCATAATGGATCCATTAATTTGCATAACAAATAAAAGACATTAAAACACCACTCTCATATCAATGCTGTTACTACTCTGATATAATAGAAATTAAAAGAAAAAGCAAATCAAAAGAAAATCAATTCCACTTAGGCAAGTATACTGACATGGTGCAGAGATAAGTAGCTGGCTATGGCCTGAGGTATGTCATCCACGTCCGCCAATGAAGGTCAGCAGACAAGGATGTACATAATCATGACCCATCAACACTTTGCAATTAGATTATGTTGTTAATATGTTTATAACCGGAAACTTACTTTCTTTCTTCCTAGAATATTCTTCTTTAAGATCCTGAATATTTGCAGTTAGGACATCCATTTCCTGCTTTTTGCTTTTCACTTCAGCAATCAACTTTAAAAGATTATCTTTCTTTTCTTGAATCAGCTTGTTCTGCTTGCAGACCTCTGTAAGAAGCACATGATATTCACTACAGTACATATGCTTTGTTCTCTGACATGCAGCTAAAAAACAGACCAACATCTATCGACTTCATAAGACTAATAATATTTTGAATAAGCATTTGGTAAAGAGTCAAAAATTATAAAAGACAAAAAAATACACAGATTCTAATCTATTCTATTTTTCTTTGAAAACAAAAATGGGGAGATAGAAGTGGTTTTTATGAAAATACAAAATTAAATCATAAAATAGAAAATCAGAATGATAGGAGATGCCTGAGTTCCCAATTCCAAAAAAGTACATAAATAAACACATCACAAAAACCAACCAAACTAGAGAAGATGGTCTTTCAAAGAGCTTCGAAGAAATAGTTAATTCCAATACTATAGTACTCATTTCAGGACATCCTAGGAAAAGAAAGCAGGCAGGCAGGCAATTTGTAACCAGTCAGCATAATTCATAAATTAAATGTCAATAAAAATAACACTGCCCCTCCATCCACAACCATATAAACTAACCTACCTTAAAAAACATAGGCATTAAAATGCTTAACAAAATATTAACTTATATAAAAATTACCCACTAAGAGTAAATAGGGCTGGACATATAGTGAAGTATAGTATTAGGAAAACCCATCACATAAGTAGACCCCGAGAAGATAGTTTCTATAAATTCATCACCCACACCTAATACTGATTCTTAAACTAGACACAGAAAATCATTTCTTTAAGATGATAGAAATAAAACCTTTTAAATCTCATAATATGTTTAAAGCAAAATACTAAGTTCTTTCCAAAAGGAATAAAAAGAATGCCTGTTATCATTGTTAGGTAATATTTTCCCTATAAGTTTCCAGTCAACACGAGATATACAGCTGGTAAAACTACTGGAAAGGAAAAGATATCAGACATCTACTTTGAATGTGAAGAAAAACTATGATAGTCTGTAAGAATTTGTAGTACTAAATACCTCAAAATCATTAGCTTTCAAAAATAATATCAATAGACTTGTGTTTATACTAATACAACAGCATATTAGTTTTTGCTGTTGCATGCTACTTTTCAGTATAAAATACTAGCTTTTATAGTTAACTTAGATATTAATCAGTACTTCATTTCCTCTTCTTGGCTGTAATCCCTCTGCCTTCCCTACCTAACCCATGTCCCTATTAATAGCCCTACAAGCCCTATGGCTCTCTTAACCTCTCAGCTTCTACAGTTAATGAACTCCTCACACACATGCTCAAAATAAAAAAAGCAGCAAAGCCTCCACCTAAACCTGGCCAGACCCTCTGCTGGGAGAAGACAATAACCCTGGCACAGTCACTCCACCCTTTATTGGCTAACAGTGCTATACTGGGGGTACACTGCACAGGGACAGAGGTCCCAAAGTGGCAATGAGGAGGCTAAAAGGGCAGGACAGCACTACAAGCCTAAAAACTCTAGAGCAGATCAAAAAAGCAAAGCCAGTAGAGCTTCTGAAGCTACTTATGAATTTCTGAATTAAATTACTAAGATTTAAATAAAATTGGAATATTTATTAACCAGTAGCCCTATATTACATTAAAAAAACCGAACTAACTACACTGTCATTTAATTCCAGTATTGTAATTACAAATTAATATGTGCTCCACGGATAAGTGATGCTAACAAATGCTTTCTTAAATAGGTTTGCCTATCACAGAACTTCTGAGGACCTTAAATACCAAGAATCTTCCAAAGGGAAAGGACACTCTGACCTGTTTCCCACATTAAATTAAACTGAGCATGAAATTCTTTACATGAAGAGCTTCTCTCAAGACTGCTATTCCTCAGGAAATGAGGAAGTCTCATTTACAGTGAGAAACAAAATGTTCAGGAACAACCTCAATCAAGAAACAGGCTCTATATGAAAAAACCGTACAACTTGACTGAGACACGTATTCAACTTTGATATCTGGAGTGACATTTTATGATGCTTCTGAATATTATAAAGATGCCAGTATTTCCCAAATTCACATCTACATTTAATGCAGTCCCAAAGGAACAGCAGAGGGCAAAGAAGCATCTAATAAAAGTTATTATTAATCTGTCTGATAATATGCAGAATATGCAGGTGAGACTAGTTAGGAAAATATGGAGGAAAAACAACAAGGAAAGGAACTTGCCTTGTCAGATGTAGCATTTGTGATTGAAGCACAATGCAATAGTGGGTACTAGCTAAAGAACTGAACAACTCAATAAAACAAAAAAGACATTCACAATGTTAACATGTTTAAGAAGTTAGCATGATAAAGGAAATATTATTCATCAAGAGAGAGACTATTCGCTCAACAGTGCTGGAATTAATCTGTATTTATTAAATACTTAAATACAAAAACGTACAAAATCTGAAAAGCAGTATCGGTGAATATAAAATTAATTATATGGAGAATGCTCTTTTTACTCAAAGGTAAAAGTAAGTCCAAAAGAAAGCCATATGTTACATACATAAAGCTTGACACATAGGTAAAACAATTTATATTTGACTCCAATAAGGATGAAATTCTATACATTAGGTACTTTGTTCAATATCTTATATTTATATAAATTTACTTAAGGTTCACAATAATCCTGATCTGCAGGTCTTAGTTTCTCTTTAAAAGACAGCAGTTCAGTAACTTGGCTGAAGTGGTGCTTGACAGGATACAACAAATACTAAGACCTGGATTTAAACTAAAGTCTTCAAAGGCAATGATTTTGGTCACAAAACTATCCTCCTCTAACAACGGGTTACAATTTTAATCTAGAGAAGACACAAATACAAATTTCTCAGGGTAGTGGGGAGGACAGACAAAAGAGATAAACAGATTAAAAAACTGAATGTAGATAGCTAATAGATATGAGATAATTCAGTCTTCACAGTAATCACAGAAATGCAAAGAAAGCAATAACATACCAATTTTCATTTATTACAGCAATGTTTACAAGAATAATAGGGAGTGATGAATGGAATACAAAGTGCTAGAGTTCTGGAAAATATTTTTTGACATTGTAAAACAAAAAGCCTTAAGGATACTTATGTCCTTCGATCCAGTAAGTTCATTTTTATAAAGTTACACTAGACAAACAGGATATTCATATCCAAAAATGTTTTTCAGTGTTTATGATGAAAAACTGAAAACACTATAAATACCTAGCAAGTAAATGACTAAAAGTATAGTCCGTCAGTAAAATGGAATATATTGTCAAAGAACTTAGTATAATGTAAGAAATAATCACAAAGCAGAAATAATAAAATATTTACAAAAGATATCTTGAACATAATTGTTACAAAACTCCATAGCACATAAAAAATAAAAGCTAGAAAGTCATTTGAGATGTAGTTCTCAACATTAAAGACAACTTTTTTTATTATTCTGTACTTTCCAAGCATTTGAACATTATCAGATATATCAAGTATAACCTAAAAATAAACATCAGAATTACCAGAAAATAAAATGCAACTAAAGGAAATTATTTCGCAGAACTGCACTGCAAAAGAAATCTAAATTTAAGATCTCAACTCTGACTTGACGCTGCAGTTATTTCTTAAAGACTCTGATCAAACACAACTTCTGAAATTCTTACGCTCATTTACAAAACGTGGGTACAGTAATAATAGCTGCCGCATCATTGACTTCACAAGGTTACCTCTAAACTTGTAAGTGACATACAAATACCCTACATGTGAGCATTTTCATTAGAACATTTGAACTATGTGGATCTATGACAACAGATGGAAAAGCCTCAAGGCATGACTAGCTCATGTGCACAGCTGGCTGAATCTACATTCCCCAGGGCCAGTATTTCAAACTGAACCACAGTTTAGCATGAGAACAATCCTCTGCATTTTCCCTCCAGTGTACAAGGGTAAGTACTCTATGTGCCCTGGTAAGAGCAGCACGTTTTGGCTGCGACCCTAGATCTTGTAATGGCTGCGACCCCAGATCTTGTATCTCTCCAAGGATGGACCTTAGGCAAAATTCAGTGAGCTTCAATTTCCTCATCTGTGAAACAGACACGTTTTCAGACAGCTGGTGGCTCAACATTTCTCTGCCCTCCTGTTTATTATGCACGACACTGCCAAAGTGCTTTTCAGCGTGACACTTTGCCAAAATGTATTTCAGAATACAAATCCACTCTCATTTTCCAGGTTAAAATCTTGCAGCAACTCCTTATCTAAATCCTGTACAGATTTCAGGATTTACATAATTCAAGAGACTGCTCCTAGCAGATGGACTTTCAATAGATGATCACAACTAGATGGACAGGTTCCCCATGTCAGGCTTTTTATTCTCTGCTCTATCTTCCTAAGAGAACCCTAGTAGCTCAATAAATATTTGACAGGTGAATGAGTCTCCTAAACTTGTCCTAGTCCCAAAATATCTGAATCTGTCTACTTTGTTGGTCCTTCTCAGTGTTAACAGCATCCTTTCTGGGTTCTTGTTTCTAGTTCTTATGACCTTCCCTCAAGCTTCCTCTGTTCTGCCACTTGCTAATTCTTGTCTTTCCCGATCCTTTCCATATATTCACCTCTCCAATTACAGAGGCAAAGTGATGTGAATCAGGATGCTTGAAGGCCTGGCAAACCACAATCTCTCAGGGCTGGTAACCTCATTAACAAAACATGCTGAGGGGGCCAGGGATTTAGCTCAGTGGCATAAACGCCTGCCTGGCAAGCACGAGGTTGTGAGTTTGATCCCCGGTACAAAACAAAACAAAACACCATGTTGATTAATACAGAATACCTACTTGGGCGAGATGTCAGGATTGAAGATGGTGCATGCACAGTGTACCATAGAATCCAAAACACAGTAACAATTCACCATGTATCAACTCCTGTACTATGATTATGACTACCTTTCACTCTACATTCTTCACAGGTTCAACCTCCTGAATACACTAAAGAATCCCCAGTGTCTATCTTCAGCAAAGACCTCTTTCCTTGCTGGCCTCCAGATCAAGCTATCCAGTGCCTATCAGTCTTCTCTACCTGCAAGGACAACAGTACAATAACCTCAACATATTCACTCAACACCATGAAAATTGAACCCACTTGTGTTTTCTTCCCATTTCTAAAAATACATTCGCCCCTTTTAGTCTCTCATGTAGAAAATGCATCACATCCAAAGACAGGAAACGTCACACAACTTCAGGACAGCAGTCATGACTGTGTGCCCAGTTGGCCCTGTCACTACCCCAGGCCGTCCTGTGTGCCTCCATGGCCACTATTTCACCACCTCGTCTTTATTGTGCGTGACACTGTCAGCGCGATTTTCCTGAAATAACAAATCCACTCCCATTTTCTAGGTTAAAATCCTGTAGCCACTGCTTGTCTCCTGAAAAAGCCTAAACTCCTTTGCACAACATGTAATGTCTATCATGCGCCAAACCAGTTGTCTTTCCAGTTACTTCTCTGCCACTCCCCAACCACACTGCACTCTGGCCATCCCAGAACCAAAAAGCTCTCAAGTTTCAGCTACACTCCACATGCTGCCCTCTCCCGGTCCTAGCAGGTAGTGCTCACTCTGGTAAACTCCCAGCCCTTTCTCTATGTGATCTTCTCTAGGGCAGGGTGTATAATCAGACTACATGGGCTCAAATCATGTTCCTGTCCTTTTCCAGCTGTCTGACCTTGAGAAATCTGCTAAACCTCTCTGTGCACATTTCCTTGTCTAAAAGGTAGAACTGAAAACATTATATTCATGAGTCAATATATGCAAAAAACTTGGAACAAGGTCTGGCATATAGAATTAAGGCAAGGGTTAGTTATAAAATATTCTTGAACTGTCACTGGAAACATCTAGATTCTAGCCCACACAACCCTACTCCATTATTATAGCAACTATTATATTTGAATTGTGGTTTCCTCAACTATAGCCTCCACTACATTGTGAGATTATACCTTATGCATTGTCTCTTTGGTCTTTGGCTAAGATAGTTGAATTTAGGTAAATTACATTTCTGTTCAAGTACAAGGTCATTTTTTAAAATAAAAATAGTGCTGTTAGATGTTTGAATGTTTACAGCACATCTCCATATTACAGATATTTAAAAGCATACACTGAGAATCATAATCAAAATTGTCAGTAAAACGGACAACTTCAAACTTAATTTTCTAATCTCTCGGTATCCTACAAACCAAGAAACCAAACTCAATATTCTTATACACACATCTTTTCTTTTCTTTTTTTTTTTTGCTTATTGTCACTGAGGGCATGAGAGAAGCTTCAGGACAGTTTAGAAAGTGAAAATAGGTAAAATAAACTATCAGTTAAATGGCTGACGGGCCACAAAGTGAGTAAAAGGGCAGGCAAGACAAAAGAGAACTTAGTCATATGGGGACTGTGGCAAGTGAAGAATATGACCCATATAAAAACATCCCAATTTAGGTGTTGGTGATTTAGCTCAGTGGCACAAATGCCTGCCTGGCAAGTACAGGATCATGAGTTCAATCCCCAGTTCCAAAAATAAATAAATAAAAATAAAAACATTCCAATTTAATACTATTTAAACCATGGTGCTACTAAATTGAGTATCTCTTGTAGAATTTGATCTATGGTCACAAGTGTGTGGCTTTTGTGTGTGAATTCAATGAGTTACTGATCCACTCTGGATAATCTGGAGAACTGTAGAAACAAGAAGGAAAGAATGGTAGTAAAAATAATGGGAAAGTGTGAGATATGATCAAAAAATACAGTGAATATTTAATTTTTTTTTTTTTAAGTATTATAGTAAAAGACACATTGCCATCAATCCTTCTCAAAATACTCTTCCTCACACAGAACACATTTATCCCACTGTTCTTGCCACTTTCTGAAGCAGTTCTGAAAGTCCTTTCTTTAGTGTCTCTAGTTAAGCTATCCTGGGCCCTTCGATATCCTGAATCTATGCAGTGTTTGCCTTTCATGGTCATTTTTGGAGAAGACACAGAGGGTCCATGGTGCCAGATCCGGTGAACAACTGGATAAGGATACATGGTGATGTTTTTTACAAGCCTGTTTTTGTGTTGGATGGTACTTTATTTCTCATAGCACCTCATAAAGATGCTCACAAAAGAGGACTTTCAGATCTACTTCAGAAAATGGCAAGAATGATGGGATAATGGTGTTCAAAGTGAGAGAGAATTTTTGGAAGAACATTAATAGAAATGTATTTTTTATTGTAAAACACTTTTAAAATTTTTTAATATTCACCATACATTTTTCCCCGCATAATAATCTTATCCCCAAGTGCTGAGAGACAACTGTTTTTTAATCCTCAGTGTGATTTCCATTAGAAAATAAATCAGTAATTAAATCTCCCAATACAATGCTAAGTGAAAAAGGACCAGGAAATATAAAAACTGATGTCATTTATATAACATCCAAAAATGCAATATTAGACAAAATACTAGTAGTTTTAGAAAGCGGGAGGAAGATCTAACATAGTATATCCAATCTCTTAAATTGGGTGCTAGGAATTAAATGGTATATATATATATATATATATATGAGCATGTACATTATGTGCAAATGTATAAGTGTATTCACTATATTGTCTTACTTGTATGAGAGGTTTCACGATAAATATATTTAACCTAAAAAAGCCTCTGATCTACAGATTTTCACATACGATTTTGATATTCCAGACACATCTCAACCATTCGTTCTTCTTCCTTTAATTTCACAGACAGCTTTTCTGAAAAAGAAATTGAAATTGAATTTCAATTTAGCTCACATACCACTGGGAAACAACAAAAATGCAAAAATAACAAGTTACAAGTAGGCTATAAGTACCTGCCAGGGCTTTAATGGAGTCCTTATAGGCATCTCTTAGCCCCAACATCTGACAGGGGGTGTCACTGAGAGTGTTTCTGAATTTATTTCCGAATTCATTTATGCTTTTATCGAACAGTGCCAGTTCATCCTCTACCATCGTGCAAGACACTACGAAACACAGAACACCTATTTTAGAAGTTATTAAAGCCAAATAAAACACATATTCAAATCAAGTATGCTCTGACAGTTTGACTCTGGCTAGAAGATGGGTAGCAACTGAACTTTTCATTCTACATACTTCCTGATTAATCAAGTCACTTGGGCCTGTGATTAAGGTGCAGCACGGATCTAGAACACTTTTATTCCCTAAGAACTTATTAGTAAAGTGTAATTGCACAGGAGACTCATATCTCTATGACCCTGAGGAAACTGCTTTTCTCACAAGTAAAAATGACGACTTCTAAGGCCCCATCCAAATCCGACCTCTTCCGATTCGAGCCTGGATCACAAGGTGGCCACCGACATCCCACCTCCACACGCCACCCCACCCCCCGCCTCCGTAAGACCTCCTTGCCTCCTTTGCCTACCCAGGAACAGGAAAAGCACAGTGAAATGGGGACTACGGTGGAAAACTGGCGGCTCAGTTCACTTCACTAATTCGGCCTCCCTAACCTCTGTAAAGGGGTATCTTGGAATACTCCAAGTCCCACCAGCTCTCTGCTACACTGAAACCTCACTAGGATGGCCAAAGGCATCTTGTTCAGTGAAACCCAGAACCCTATGCTTCCCTTTCTGCCTTCCGCCTCACACCTCGGCCTTACAGTCCAAAGAACAAAAAGACTCTCTTTCCACAAATCCCACTCGAGATACGTACAAACATGCCGCCCCAACCTACTTTCTCCTATCACAACAGGCGAGTCAAAGAGCCCAGCCCGGCTCTCACCTTCGTCGCCGTGGCTGACGGGCCTGAGTTCGGTTGCCTTGCCCTAAAACCAGGACTTACAGCTCCCAGCCGACCTCCAGTCCCAGTTCCGACAGCAGCAGCAAATTTCCGATTTCAAACCCAGAGCACCTCCCGCCGCCCGCTTGGGCGCCTACTCGCCCTCTGATTGGCTCATAGTAGAGACTCTCTATACAGTGATTGGTGAACTCAAACTACGGAACTGTCGCGGGAAAAAAAAAAACCTACAGCAAAGGGTATTCTGGGATTCGTAGTTTTTAATCTGAGAGCCAGCCGGACCTAATGTTCCCTGGGAAGGGTTTCTAAAATCTCTTTCTTTCTTTCTTTCTTTCTTTCTTTCTTTCTTTCTTTCTTTCTTTCTTTCTTTCTTTCTTCTTTTTCTTCTTTTTAAAATTTTCGTTACTGTTGGTGTTTAAGTTGTTAATAATCTCTAGAGGACTGGGCAAGTGGTTTCTCTGTACTCCTTGAAGCATAACTAGGGACACTTAGCTCTTTACAACTGTCTTAGCTTTTCAAAAGAGGAAATAAGACGAAATCCTGCCCTCCCTCATCCCCACCCACACTCCACCACCATCATCACCATATTTATACCACATTTATGCGCCTTTCATTTCAATCCAGCCAGGATTTATTGAGTATCTACTATACGTCACATACTGAGTTACGCACTGACTTCTCTGGGATATACAGTCTATGATCTAGGGTTGAATTTATGTACGCTAAGGAATAGGAAGATGATAGTCTTCCTAGTCTAGAGGTATTTGTGGGTGGCGGCGATAAGGAGACTTTCTAAAACCAACTGAAGGTTCACTGTTCCTTCTCTGAAAAGTTTTTTTCTCTAATATGTGAAAGATGATAAGGTTCAAGAAGAAAAAGACATTGTCTCCTACAGAACATACCCTAGTAGGTATTTTCCATCTTAAATGCAGAGTGAAGGAGAGAAGTAATGAGTAATTCCATAATTTAGACTACAAGTTCCATCCTCCCTTTGGCAACACATATACTAGATTACAAATTCCTCACCTTACTAATATAAGGGTCTCTATATTACATTTGCATTATGTTGAACCTGAAAATAATAGCACATGAACTTTCAAAACCCATTCACTGAGAAAGTTAGAAATTATAAAAGCTACTATGAATTCAGAAAAAACAAAAGCTATTCCTCTGTATTCCAAGTTAAGAACTTAGCACACAAAAACTGCTTGTATTCAAAAAGACTGTTGAACAGAAATTTTAAATCCTGTAGAGAGCTTCCTGGGAAGTGTCAGAAAAAACTGGAGTAAACAATCGAAGAAAACAAACCTTTGGAAATTGCCATGAGCAAAATACGGTTTCTAAAATGGAGTCCATCTTCAGTACCAGTTCCATCTAGAACTTTTCATGTTCCCAGGATTTAAAAATAAAATGAAATAAATGAAACACTCAGACCTCCAACGTGGTGAAATGATGAAGTCACCAAATCTCGCTGCCCACCAAAAAATACTATAAAACTGACCAAAATTATGAAAACACAACAATTTCAGTGCCCTGGAAATTGATTGAAGGCTTATATCAAATTAAGAAGCAATTATTCATGAACAACTGATCAAGAACATGATGATAAATGAAAGAAGTCAGATGTAAATGACTACATATTACTGTACATTATTCCATTTATATGACATAAAAAGAAGACTGAAATCCACAGAGACAGGAAGCAGTGCAGTGGTTGCCTGGGCCAGGAGCAGAAGCAGACAGTGACAGCCGTAGCATAAGAGGGAACTTTCTTTCTAAGCTTTTGGAAACATTCTAAACCTGGTGTGGTGACTGATGACAGTTCTAAATTTACCAAAAAATCATTGAATTGTATATTCATAGCAGTTAAGTTTGTGGTACATAAGTTAGTCCTCAATAAAGTTATAAAAATAAAAAATGAATAAGCTTCAGATGAAAAGTACACTTTTGAGAACAAGGAACTCCTCCCCTCTTTGGGGACAGCTGAAAGTGTGGCAGACTTTCCGCCGCCTGAAGGAGAGAGACCCTGGTGCATCGGGACCTGCACTGTGCAGTTGACTCGGGGTGCCGGGAGAATAAGGAACTCTTCCCATCTCTGGGGGATGACTGTGATCCTGCTTGCATGTGGGCTGAGAATCAGACATCTCATGTGTCCTGTCCCCCATCCCATGTCCCCCTCTTCCCCTCCCCCCTGCCAGCAAGTGGGAGCCAGTAAACTACACATCTTGTGAAAAGATTGGCTATGTTATTTAGTATGAGCTCTCCATATGCAAAGATAAGAACAACCATTTGGAAGAAAACAAGAGACAATATGACAGATAGTGAAGAGCTCTGGTTGTCTAACTTTGAAATTTATGCTTTCTTATGTCCCATTCTGTTCTGTTTTGTTGTGTTTTACTCACTTTTAAAATAAAATACAATTTTTTAAAAAGAAAAAAAAAGAAAAGTACACTTTTGTAAGCACTCAGAAAATATTTGATACAGTGAGAAAAATTCAGTTTTTAAAAATTTCTTGTAAAATACATAAAACATAAAAATTTACAACTTTCAATGGTTCACTGACATTATATTAACATTACTGTGCAATCATCAACATTTTTTATCTCCAGAACTCTTTTTTATCATGCAAAACTGAAACTGTACCCATTTAACAATAAATTGCATTCGCTGCTGCTATATAGTAGCAACCAATATTCTACTTTTTGTCTTTAGGAAGTTGACTGCTCTGGGTATAATTTTTCATTTGTTTCATACATGTCAAAAATAAGAATTTTTATAACTATTAAATGTAATCTGTTGATGTTAATTTTGGCAAGATAATGAAATTATCTCCATCATATGCTGGAATGTGTTTTCTTATTATCCTACATTTTGCATTTCCAAAGCCTACATATATCAAGTCCTGTTCACTTGGCTTTTCCTCCACAAAAGTTCTGAAGCCACATAGACTGAAATTTATACTGTATCTGTCTCGCCTCTGTTCCATTTACTTTATCTTTTTACCTCTAAATGCACAGTGAAATGTCATTTGTGCAAATACCTATTCTGTCAAAGCTCAAGATTCTTGAGGTATGATCTATTTCTGTTCTGCCCTGTATATGCATGTCAGTCTTAAACTACTGCCTCTCAGAAGTGAGGTTCCCCACCCAACATCACTATGATCAGGGAATTGTTTAAGAGAGCAACTTTCAGACCTGCTCTATTCCTACCACATCAGAGACTCTGGCAATGGATCCCTGTAATGTGTTAAAATGAGCTGGATGATAAATGAAAGAAGTCAGATTTAAGTGAGCTGGATACACATAGAAGTTTGAGATTCTCTGCCTTACACTTAATAAGGACTCTCTATGTTATCTATGACATGCAGTATCTTAGCTCTACTGTGAGAAAATTAATAGAAAATTGCTCAATAGGCAACTATTTTGGTTCCTCTACTGATCCAAGAAAAAGATTATGAATGTATGGATCATGGTCATCTCTAGAGAAAAAGTTACGAATGTATGGATCATGATCATTTCTAGAGAACAGAATGCAACTAATAGAGTAGGGTACCTGGAACAGTTATAGGAGAGTCATTTACAATAGTGTCATTATGGAATGCCAGTATTCCTGGGATGCTAGCCAGAATCAAGGTAATTATTTTCTGAAAGTCACTAGGGTCTATGCTTAATATGAAATAAATCAATTTTACATTGCACAGTGACACTGGAAAGATCTAAAAAACTATTTTAGAGATGGCAGATAAGTTTGTGGTAAAGGATAAGGACCATGCAGGAACATTAAAGATCAATGCTTTCAAAATCTATTTTTGTTTTCCTTCCACTGAATAAGTGACACAAACCAAAGCTGAATCACTCTGAATGAGGCTGAATTTCAGTGAACTCTGTAATTCAGAGACGAATGGTTCATTTTATAATAAGAATAAATCTCAGGGTTATATAAAATTTGGTATGGCAAAGTATATTGAAGAAATTCTGACCTCTATATGACATGTTGCACTCTAAGTAAAACAGGCAGAATTTGATTAAATTGAAACATAGGGAAATGTTAAATGAACCAGAATGAGAACATTATGGAAAGAACTGAAAGTATTGCATTGTAAGAACTAACTAAAAATAAAGCAACAGTACAGGAGATTGAGGCTGGTTACAATAATAAAAATGTTTAAAAACAAAAATGAGAAAGTCATTAAGATAAGCAAGTCATACTGGGTGAATGCAGTACTGAAGATATCTCCAAGGAAGCCAAGAAAATGATGGGATCTTGTGTGTAAGCACCACGAACAGTGCATGGGATGCCAGTGAACTCCACACTGTATTTAATTTGTTTGGGTCAGGGATTCCATTGAGAACCTGGTGAAAGCTGTGGCCTTCTTCCAAGAAACGTGCACAGGCACAACATTTTGCAAGCAATTTTAGGTTACCTACTGACCCTTAAATAAATCAAAGCAGGTTATTGACTAGTGCCTTCCTGGCAGAGCAGAGTACTAGTCGTTGAATGTTTGTTTGGAGGAGTCAAATGGAGAATTCTACAATCGAGAAGAAAATGTACTGATCCAGGAGGGAATGATGGTTGGCTGTGCAATTTTCTGAAGACCCTTTATTTATGTGTAGGACATCTGGTTTGATTCCTAGATGCAATCATGAACAATTCAAATTTGTTTCTCTCTTCTTGGAGCTACCTTTGGTCTCAGGCTAGAGAGTAAGGTTGGAGCCAATCAATTTAAAGACTTACGTAACTAAATATGTAGTGTGATATGAAGGGTGAAACAGAGAGAAAAGATGAGAGGGAGAGAGACACAAAGAGACAGAGAGGAAGGAGAAAAGAGAGGAGAAAAAAGACAGAAAAAGAGGCAGTGATGTCACAATACGAAACAGATACAAAATAAGAATTTTGTACAGGGACAGGGAGTTAGCTCAGTGGTATAAACCCCTGACTGCCAAGTGTGAGGTCATGAGTTCAATCCCTGGTACCACCAAAAACAAAAAAGAATTTTGTATAAACCTGTAATTCTTTTTTTTTTTTTTTTTTTTTTTTTGGAACCAGGGATCAAATTCATGACTTTTTGCTTGCCAGGCAGGCACTTATGCCGCTGAGCTAAATCCCCAGCCCTAAATTTATAATTCTGCCACTTCGCCCTGCTGCTCTGATTGAGAATCTCAATGTTGGACTTCAATTTCATTTTGACAAACTATCTGGCAAAATAATAATAAGTAATATTAATTAGAGCTAATATTTTTGAGAGTGTACTGTGTACTTTTGGTAAGAAAGAGGAATAGAAAGGACATGAGAATGGCCCACATCCACGGAAAAGAATGAAATAATACAACTCCAAACAAGGCAAATGAGACAAAGTGCTCACTTGAGAAAGTCACTGGAGGAAGGGTGAACCCCACCTAGGGGCACAGGAAGAGTGCAGACACCTTATATCAAAAGAGGGGTAAATTAAAGCAGAACTTCTAAAACTTGATGTGCATATGCAGGGAGCTTATTAAGAGTCACATATCTGGACATTTCCCAGAGATTGGTTCTGTGATCTGGAGTGGGCCTAGACATTTGCATGAGGTAGCAGGAGGCAGATGGTCCGTGGGTGGATCACTCTTTGAGCAAAACAACCTCAAAAAACAGATGAGCATACTGGTAGGTCTACTTTCTTTTTTATTTTGGTCTAGGTAGCATAAATCCACCCTCACTGAACTGATTTGGAACACACCTGAAACTCTAACAACCGTGGCTTTGAGGTGACTCAGCTGGTTACGCAGTGTGTTATTGGAGAGAAAAGCTCCGCTGGAAAATGACTAACACCAAAAAGAACTAATCTGTAATTCCCTCCATGAAGGGTAGGTCCTGGGCAGGACCTCAGCCCCACGCTACAGCAGCCCTGGTGGGAAAAGCCAAGCTGAGGAGGACTAAGGAAACATTTAAAAGAGACTTCACACAGAAACAAATCATAAAACACATATAAGTGCTGACAAATAATTCACTAGTTGGGCTGGGGATTCAGCTCAGTGGCTTCAGTGCCTGTGCCTGGCAAGTGTGAGATCATGAGTTCAATCCCCGGTACCAAAAATAAAAAAAAAAATAGTTCACTAGTTATGAGGGGTTGAGTGTTTTAATTTTTAATTTTTTTTATTTTTTTAACTTTTCCACAAATTGCTTTTAATTTTATTTTATAATTATGTAAAATATTTACATGGTTTTGAAGTCACAAATTTACAAAATAATATATTCAAAGAAGTCTAGCTTTTATTCCTGCTTCCTTTGTTCTCTTCTTTTCCTTATGGTAAACCTTAAAGGATTTATTTATTTTTTTATTCTCTGTAAACATAAGCATATATGTGTTTGTTTTTGGTTTTTTGGGAGGGAGGGTTTGTCTTAGATAAACCTTTATACATTTTTCTCCACTTTCTTTGGTCACTTTATAACATTATCTCTGTGGGAAAATACATTTGAATTTGGACTAAGCAAGTGTTTTTTAAAACCATAGCATCTTCATAAATTAGCGCTCATACTGAGTTTTGTTCAGTGATTTGTCCATTTAATAGATACTTAATGAATACCAAAAAATGACAGTGGGTCCAAGGGAAGTTCCAGGCACTCGAGGACCTAAAGTGATTGTAATACTAGGAGACTTTCTTTTAAAAAATTAATATAAAATTATTAATTAACTTGAACATTCCCAGTGACGCCTCACTTTCAGGGGCTGTCAGCCCCCATGGAGATCTGTGCAGAGTATGGTTCCCTGGCTGATCCACAGAGCAGATCCAAACCCTTATTTTATGCAGCTTAGGTGACAGTGCAGGAGAAAAATACTAAGTCCAAAATAAATGCAAAATCACGAATTGTGCTTAAATCTCTATAATGGACCAAATTATGCTTTCTTCAATTGGCATGTTAAAGTTTTAAGCCTCAGTATCCCAGAATGGGCCTATATTTGGATATAGAATCCTTAAAGGAGGCTAATGTGAGACCATTAAGCAGAGACCCCACCCAATGTGATTGGTGCCCTTTTGAGAAGAGGAGATAAAGACATGGATGTTCACAGAGGAAAGGCAGCCATCTACAATCCAAGATAGAGACCTCTCTCGGAAGAAACCATTCTCACTGATGCCTCAGTTGCAGACTCTGGCCTCCAGAGTTTTGAGAAAATAGATTTTTGTTGTTTTAACCATACAGTCTGACACTGTGTTATGCACCCCAGCAAACTAACACGTCCTTTAAACATACGTCTGTCAAAGGAACTGGTATCAACACTAAGGAACTGCATAGAAGACAATATTTGAAATGAATAATGAACTATGATGAATAAAAAGATTTAGCTGATCCTGTTAAAGGGCAAAAGGAATCAAGGTACTTTCATGTCCGGTAATTATCCCACATTCTACAGAACCAGATAGTCCTCAGGCAACAGTCTTCCTAAATTAAGTATCTAAGATGAAAAGCTAATGTACAGCCGACCTCATCACAGTCCACAGACTCTGAAGTGTTGAATGATCACGAAGCTTAATTGTAACTGTAAGGCAAAATTTATTTGATATCATCCTTACCCTGATTTAAGGACAAGGCACTTCTGAAGAAAATGAGTATTATGAATTATGTAGATCAAACGCTTCTTAGAAAAAGAATAAAGGAAAGTTATGTCCTTCTTCACAGCTCATTAAAGAGATATGGAAATTATGGAACCTAAATATGCTAACAAAAAAGCCAGAAGCGTAGACTGATTAGTCAAGTCTGATATTTCCCATGGATTGCTTTAGCATGATTCTAAACCCTGAGTCTACATTGCAACCTCTTGGGAAGTACTTTTATAATACCAATACCTGGGTCTCATCATCCAAAATTAAATTGATCTGGGATGAGACAAAGGTATCATTTTCTAAAAAGCACCCCAAAAGTATTAATAGTCAAGCAAAGCATTTATTCCAAGGGAAGCTACAGAGACCAGGAAGGTATCAATGCTAGTAACAATGATGCTGTTAAATGCTAGGACAAAACTCAAAGTGAAGTTCAAAGTGCTGTTCATAGCCTATGAAGATGGTTCCTAGTGAAGGAGGCTGTGGTTGGCAAAGCTCATATCCAAACAGTGAGATAACCGGTACTATACTTAGAGCCATCTTTAGCCATCTGACAGGGCTCAGTTGCTTCCATTTTCACTTTCCTAGGCAGAACTTAGTGCTCTAGAAAGCCAGCATTTCTCTCTGACTGAGATTCTTAGGTCTCTATCCGTCCCTTCTGTTCATTCCCATATGACATTTTTGTTTGAGTGCTTCCCACTTACTTCTAGTGAACACTGTTTTCAACAAACCATTCTACTGATTGGTCAATGTCTACTCACATCTTTAAAATAGGAGCAATTCTCAAATCCTTTCTAATGTATTCTCTAGTCAATAAAAAACACTACTCAATCCTAATACATTTCTATTATCCAAATGATCCCTTTTTCTGGTTTTGTTTTGTTTTGTTTTGTTTTGTTTTTTTGCCTCACAGTCAAAAAGTAACATATGTCCTTTAAGATTTCCTGTATCTTGTATATTTCTTTCCTTATTTCATCTACCTTCTACTCTTCTCTTTGATAGTAAATACCAAATCTTTTATTCAAAAGTCTAAAATCAGAAAATAATCTGTCATATCACATAAAATTTTCATGCCCACATCTTTTCCATTTTCCTCAAAGACCCAATAGAATAGCCAGAGTTACAGTCTATCTTATATTAAAATGCAAGGCTTTAATAAGAGCTATTTGACATGCAATAATTATTTGCATTGTCTTCTGGCCAAGCATAGAAATTGTTAATGTCTGCCCCTGAAGGAAATGAACTGTGCAAAAAATTTCAAGTAAACACAATCCAACTGTTCACACAAATGGGAGATTGCATAAGAAATTCATTGTGCTCTATCCAAATTTCTCCTCAAATTGCCACAGATCAGCATGTACTTCTTTTCCACCAATTAAAATCACAAACAGATGACCTTTTCAACAGAGGTGAACAGAGACATGTCTTCTCCACAGATGGTGAGTGTCACATGTCAGAGTAATGGCTCCACACGCCATGACGGTAGTGTATAAAACCAGTGGGACTCAGAGTACTCAGCTCCAATTGCTCTATGTTTACACCCTCCTGTTTCTCATGATGGATTTTCTTCATAGAAATGGAGTGCTCATTATTCAACATTTGCAGAAGGACTATGGAGCCTACTATGGTTTCCTAAATTTTATGTCCAGTGTTGGAGACCCCAGGAATATCTTTTCTATTTATTTTCCACTTTGGTTTCAACTTAATCAGACAGTTGGAACCAAGATGATATGGGTAGCAGTCATTGGGGATTGGTTCAATCTTATATTTAAATGGTAAGACTTCTGTTTTATTTCCTTTTTCCTAAAACTTCTTAAATTTCTTGCTTGGGATCAATGAATAAATTTCAGATGTGTATAATGTAACTTAGAAAATCTTTCAAACATACTATTTTAAAATTTAAAACCAGATTCATAAGTAGAAATTACAAAATATACAGAAATATATACTTTAACTGACTTAGGAGTAAATTCCAAAACCCTATAACAACTTTTTGACTAACCAAGAAGTTAGGTAAATGAGCAGCAGCACTATTATGAATAAGTTGATGATTTTAGGGTCACTTCAATATTTTCTAAGTGCCCAAAGCACCCAGAAGACATTCCTCATAAGGAAGAAGTCCCTATGTTTATGGGACACTAAGTTGCTAATATCCCAAATGACAGTCTTCCTCTATAATGAATGAAAGACCAGAACCCAAATCAGAGTCTCCTAATCACGAACTTTCCTCATCGGCTTTCTACTTACATTATTGTTATAGAAGAAAGTGGTCCTCGACTAAGTAATAATTGTGTGTTTAAATATATGTGTGAATATTTACATTTCTTCAAATACAGGATACTATTTGGTCATCGGCCTTACTGGTGGGTTCAAGAAACTCAGATTTACCCAAATCACTCAAGCCTGTGCCTTGAACAGTTCCCTACCACATGTGAAACAGGTCCAGGTAAGCAATTAAAGTAGTGTCAAGTTACTGAGGATAGTCTAACAGACAGTCATTATTTATAATTATCATCACATAATGGTTATGACATTATATAGAGTATTAATGAAATGTCACAGTGAGGATGCTAAGAGTTTGTAAGCATCAAAATTGTTAACAAAAAAGGCGTTTTATGAATAATCGAATTCCATTTTGTTACTGGTGAGAGGGTAGGTTGGGAGAATATTCCCCCAAATAATTTTATAATTGAGCATTTACTTTTTAGAATAATGTAATGACTTCATATTAAAGTGAACAGGAAAACAGAACAGATTCCCAAAGAGTAATATTAAGGTCCTAGAAGTGTTGATTTATCTGCTGTTCGGTAATTTTCAAAGTTACTATAGATCTTCTGAGAATCTCAAGAACAAGCGATCAGACAAGTTTTCTGTAAGAAGGGTAAGGTTTTCTCAATATGACTGTTTCCAGTAAATACTATCTTTAATCCTAGAACAATTTTTTTCTCTTGTACGTGTAATATATAAGCAGGCTTCTTGGAACATTTCCTCTTTTTTTATAAATAAGATTCTGAATAAGAAGTTGAGGACTATAAAGAGGACTGGGATGTAGCTCAGTAGCAGAGTGCTCCCTTAGCTTGAGCGAGGCCTTGGATTTGATCTCCAGCACTGCCAAGACAAGAGAAAGATTCCAGAAAGAAAAGGTTATTTGAAATGTACATAAAAGAAAATTACACATTGCTCTAATTTATAAGAATGTATTTTAGTGTATCTCACCAGCTACAAAGCATAAAATTCTTGCAATTTGAAATCCTTTGAAAATAACTCTGAGTATAGAGAATGTGTGTGTGTTCTGATGGGTTTTCTGAATGTCCTTTTAGCTTCCATAAAATATATATATGTCTGCTAAAACCCTCATCACGCTGTACTATATCCATTATGTGTTTGGCCACACTCTGTGCCCCATCAGGGCAGGGGTGATGTATACGTCTATACTTGTGAAATTAATGTATAATGAATGGATAAATGAATGGATGGATGGATAATCTTGTTGATGATTCAAATTTTGTTTTGGCCTGTTGTAGAATGTCCCAGCATTTGTTCTGTCCTATGAGGAGTGTGTGTGTGTGTGTGTGTGGTGTGTCTATGAGATGGGGGGAGGGAGAGATTGATTTTATATTTGTCCCTTGGAGACATACAATTCATTTAAGTATGCAAAAATTCCTATAGGAGTAGATTTGTCTTTGTTTAACAAAGCAGGGACTAGCGTCTTGTGTTTTCAAAGATAGACTGTGATTAACCAGAATGAATGTCTACTTGGAGGAAAATTCTGAAAAATTCTAGGAGGAAACAGCAAAGTACAGTGATTAAAAATAAAGCCAAGCAGCATAAGAGAGACATTCTGGGATTAGAGAGGCTATCTGATTTTTCCACTGGGGTTAACACCTCCTGGACAGCTTTTTCTCTCTCCAATTGCATAACAAAGATGCTCCTTGCAGGGCCACAAGATAGGCATACAGACAGCTGCTTGTACACAACTGTTATTCCTAAATAAATTAGTAAACTGCAAACCTAGCAATAATATTCTTTAAAGTTTGACTTTTCAGCCCATGGAAAATAAACTGATTCAAGATCTCATATAAACACTTTAATTTTCGTGTCAATTAAAACAATCAGATATAAAGAATGAATAGTGTTGTGTTAGATTTTAGTGCAAAAAGCCTAGGTTCTTAATTACCCTAGAATATGCAGACTTCTGGAATTCAACAAACTTGCAAACCTAGAAAAAATGTTTTTGAGATAGTGTTTACCTGGTTTAACTCAATTTGCCTTATTTTTACCTGCTTCCTAACCATTACATATTGTCAGTGTTAATGTGGTTTTTCCTGAGTTATTTGTAATTCTTATGGCCATCGTGGTGTTCTCATTATTATTTCTGACCTTGATATTTAATTAATCATCTTTCACATGGATGCTACTTGTTGCAGGAAGTCCATCTGGCCATGCAATGGGCTCATCGTGTGTCTGGTATGTCATGGTAACCGCTGCCCTGAGCCACTCTGTCGGGAGGATGGATAAGTTCTCTATCACTCTGCACAGGTCAGCTTAGCTCTAGTTTCTGCAGCATTGATGTTAGCATCTTTGAACACATAGTCTCTTCTTATAAGAATTCATTTAAGTATATTTTTAGTTGTTGAATAAAATGTGTTTAAGCTGTTCTATCATAGCCAAAGTAACAGAGTGAATAGAAAATTAATATTTTGCTTTACGATTATATTCTAATTAGCTCATGGCTATTGCCACTTTACAATAGAGTTGGAAATGTGTAACTGATTAATGACTTGCTAAATGTGCCTTTGGGTTTCCAAAATTCAGCTCTTATTTGGGTAGCTCCTAAATAAGTCATCTAAAATTATGTAAGAAAATATTTTTTGTGTCCAAGTTCCCTTGCTTTAAGACTAACTGAAAGTTTTAAGAATCATCACTCCCCTTGAATGCATCAGTTTATGTGGCAAAATTGTATTTCCTACTTTGAGTAGCATATGCTTTTTAGAGCAATAGCATATATTCTAGATTTAAAATAAGCATACACCCTTTTAAATTAAAAAATTATAGAGGCAAACTTAAATTTGAATATTAATAGACCTCATGTTAGGAGATTTCTGCATCTTTAGAAAGGCATACACTTTAAGATTACTCAAGATTTGTAGGAATTGAGATGTTTCTTTCTTTCCTGAAATCCTTTAAAACAATCCTTAGTTCCACCTTAGGTATCAATTATTAAGCTAGCTAAGACAACAGTGTCAATTAAGTGTAAAAAATAAAAACACATAATATTACATATAAGTTCTTCTAAATTAAAAACACCTCAAGATCTATCACATGTATTACTTTTTAAAATAATAGTAAAGAATATAAGATGCAGGTCTCTGTAGTTTATTCCCTGTTCCAACTAATAGGCCAAGAAAAAAGTTTCTTTAAGAAATCTTATATCTCCATTTTTGTTTTTGTAACAGCAAGATTTTCTCCATTATAAAAATTCGTAGCGTATCTTTTTATTTTCACATTACAAAATCCTTTTTATTTGTCCATATGAATGGTCCCTGTTTACTTCCTCTTTGATATTTTCATTTCTCTTCATTATTCACTCTTTTTCTAAATTTCATCAGATTATGAGGGACAAACCATTAAGGATTCTTAGAACTCTGTTTATTTTTTTGAATGACAGACATTCTTTGCTTTTTAATATTTTTATAAATTTTTTGCATATTGCTGCTTTTAATTGACAGTGATAATCTGTTTCATTGTTCCTTACTCTCTGTATCTCAAAAACAAGGACTTCCTGAGAACTTGCCATGGATAGAGTACTTATGCTCTTCTTATCTAAGGGGTAGCCGCTTCTCCAGTGCGTTTTCTTCAAACAAAGCAAGGTTGACAGAGGAGGGTAAAGAGAAATCATATATGACAGGCACAAAACACATATACAGTCTAGTCTTGACTATCCTAGATTTATCAAACTCACAACCTCACGCTTGCCAGGCAGGCACTTAAGACACTGAGCTAAATTCCCGGCCCAGATTATCCTGGATGTTATTCATTCCCCAAAACTCAATTTCCCCAAATGTTTTTCCATTAAAAGTTTTCCTTATTTCAAAGATACCAAATTGGTCTCTTTTTAGCATTTATTAAAATTTCAGAACATAGAGCTAGTTAAATATAACATTAAGAAATGTAAAAACCTCTGTTGAAGTTTTTGAGCCCTATGGAGCACATGAAAATATTTTGGAATAAAAGATTGGAAGCATGTTCTGTCATAACTAGAAGATTCCTCCGAGAAGGATCACCTGATGTCACCCCTTCCCCATTTTGTGAATGATACAGTCTGTTTGCATTTTACACTTGTATCTATTCTTCCATCCTAGACTGACCTGGTCATTTCTTTGGAGTCTTTTTTGGTTGATTCAAATCAGTGTCTGCATCTCCAGAGTATTCATAGCAACACATTTTCCTCATCAAGTTATTCTTGGAGTAATTGGTGGTAAATATGATCACTTATCTTCAGTTGTATCATATGAAAGGTTTTGCTTTGTTTGTCTTATCGTGTCAGGTTCTCTTTGGTAATCTTTTTTTCCAGGTTCAGGGGTAGTTTTATTTAAAGTCACTGGTACTAAATGTTACCCTATGAGCTTAGATGGTTCAACACACTTCTCATAGCCTCCATGTACACAATGACAGTCTCACCCAAAGGTACAGATGCATAAACTGCAGAGTGAGATGGGCATTTCTGCCATGTTACTACAGCAAAGACCAACTCCCAAAACTCACCTCAGAAGTAATACCTTGCATCTTGGCTTGGGAGACTTAAAAACCTTGAAACCAGCAAACACTGCCACTGAAACATTTGAGGTGGTTATTACATGACTGGATTTCATATACTGACTACTTTGCATTCCTGAAGCTGTGTTTACCATGACTAAGTTTCTGATGTTCAGCCCCATGTACCTTTCACAAGCTCTCTAAGCTAATTGGCTATGGCCATTGAAATATTAATTGCAGGATCCTAGATTGCCTATAAAATGGGTTGTCTTTCAGTGTCACCAACTCCTGACTGATCCATATGGGACAATATAGATAGTTAGAATATGGGGCAAATTGTATTCTCATTTAATGCCAAAAAAGCTTTAGGAAATGGACAGAACTTAGGTATGGAAGTCTTTTTTCATTGAAAACCGTAGTTAAATTACTTGATGCAGAAAGGTACCATTCCTGAGGGCCTCAAAAAATCATCATTATCTCCTTCCATTCCCCAGGCATGCTGGTGGCAGAGGCCTTTGAACACACTCCAGGCATCCACACGGCCAGTTTGAGCACATACCTGAAGACCAACCTCTTCCTCTTCCTGTTTGCACTTGGCTTTTACCTGCTTCTCAGACTGCTCGACATTGATCTGCTATGGTCTGTGCCTATAGCCAAAAAATGGTGTGCCAACCCGGACTGGATCCATATTGACACCACGCCTTTTGCTGGACTTGTGAGAAACCTTGGGGTCCTCTTTGGCTTAGGTTTTGCAATCAACTCAGATATGTTTCTTCTGAGTTGCCGGGGAGAAAACAGCTATAAGCTGAGCTTCCGGTTGCTCTGTGTCATGACCTCATTGACCACACTGCAACTCTATCACTTCATCAAGATCCCAACTCACACAGAGCATCTTTTTTACATGCTGTCTTTCTGTAAGAGCGCATCCATCCCATTGACTGTGGTTGCTCTGATTCCCTACTGTATACATATGTTAATGCAACCAAGAGAAAAGAAGATTAAGTAGAGCTGTGCAGGGAGTTAGTGGTCTCTGGCCCCAGGATCATTCTTCTGCATTCACCAGTAAAACCACAGAGGAAAAACTGTGGAGCACATCACATCAGAGGCAGCAAAATGGCACCTCCAACCCCAACCCACCCACACACAGGTTTAGTTTGGCCTTCACAGTATTGTTGCTGATGTGTTTTAAAATAGCATTTAAAAACCAGAATATCTGACATAAAAAATCTGAATGTATCTATTCTCTTGAAAAATCTGATCAAACAACTTGCATGTACTCCTGCCATGTCAGAACAGGAATTAGAACCCAAGTCATCTGACATGCAGTTCCATTGCACTCTGTTTTGTTTCTTCAAGTTTAAAAATTAAATGTCAGTAAGAATAAATGTTCCTACTTAAAGTCTGTGATGATTATCATCTAGGATAGCTATTTTCCCAGAAACGTCATTGAAATCCTACATGTAGTTTAACTTACTTCCTCCATCCAGGGTCCTGATGAGGCCTAGCATGTTGCCCATACGTAAACATATCCAGTGGAGATATCAAGCCAGGCTCCCATCTGGACATGAACTTCCTAAATCCTGCTCTCTGTCATACTTGTGCTTGTCAATATTTCAATAAATACTCCTGATGAATCTCTGCTAGAATATTAATCCCTTCCCCCAAACCTCTCTCTCCTCTATGACATCTTCATTTTTTATTTTTAGGAGCCAATCTTTCAAAACTATGAAAATCAAATGCTCTTTGAATTCATGCTCTCATTCAGGAATACTTTTTATATACTTGCATCTGTTAGCTGGATTCATCTCTTTGGATACTGAACTATGATAGAGATCTATAGCTTTACTTTAGAAAATAATTGATTATAGGTTATTAATCTTATACTAACAATTTCTCACTAAGGATTTTTTTTTTCCCTCATCATTGGATGTAGTGGTTCTCGACTTTAACTTGGTACCTGTGTCATTCCAATCAAGCACAAGGATTTTGAGTTTGATTTTGCTAAACATGTTACTGGCCTGTGATTCACCACAATGCTTTATGTAATCTTTCTCAAGAATATCAGTACATGAATTATTTTAGGTGAGGACACATTAAATAACCCATAAATACTTATGAAAACATATTATGAAAACATAACCATTCAAGGAAATGATATCTGACAAGATATTAGTTATGCAGAATAAAATTTTAAAAACCAAAGTAATTATTGGGCCTTTTTCCACGTCTACTTAAGGATTATGTGCTGTCGCTTTTACAAAACACATTTAATAGCTTTCTTTTTAAAGAGTAATTATTACCACAATATATTATAAACCTTTGAATTCAATCAATGGATTTAAAGAACAGCTGCTTTCCACACGTGAAGGTTTAAAAATGCTTTTCCCCTGTCTTTGGGTGAGCGTGCTGCCTCATGTCCAGGTACACTGTGCCCTTCTGCAGAAGTAAACTTTGAACTTTGCCTTGTCTGAAAAAAAAAAGGTAATCATTTCCTAAGCCGAAAATGAAGAAAGAGTATCTTAAGAATAATTTGTGTTGTGCTGACCGGACAGTGGGGTAACAGAAGTAGCAGAGGATGATTCTTGTTCATTTCTTCAGTACCCACTCCCCACTGTCGCTTTACCAGCTCACTTCAGTCCTTTAAAGTCTTTGCCCTACACATCTCCTTCTGCACATACAAGGGGTCCGATTCCCTCCTAAGTGCCCCTTTTCAAAGTCTCCTGTAAAAGTAGTAACGTTCTTTTTATTCTGTTTGGTGTATTTTTGGTGTGGGAAATCAGACCCAGGGCCTCACATATGACAGGCAAGCACTCTGCCACAGAGTTCACCTTGAAGAGCTCCCAGCCCAGTGCAATTTTAGTCTATTCTCCTAAAGCCTGAGCGAAACAGGGCACTAATCGCCAGAAATTCTGCTTCAGCATTTGATGGTACCATGCATGCCAGCTCAGTTCCCACAGAGAAGCTCTCTTCACTGCTTTCTTTGGGGTGACATGTGATACTCAGAGGATAGAATGAGGTGCAGGCTTATTTCTTTAATTGATCCCCATCAGCTCTACCCCTATCTGCTATAAAGCCCCAAAGACCTTGCGAGGAGATTTTTCTTTCTACTGTAGTTATTGTCTCCTGGAGACATCCATATGATGACAAATCGCTTTTGCTATAGAAACTGCTTTAGCAGTAAAAAGAGCAGTATCTCGCTGCTTTAAAGAAAATGTCTGCCTTTAATAATGATGGAAAAGTCTCTTCTACTTCCAATTTATTCATCAGTCATAAGTAGAATTGAGCTCATTTGACTTACTATTACTATACTTATATATTCAAATTGTTTACACATCTACATATTCAGGAGAAAAATGTCAATATCATGAGCTTTCCAGATGAGAAAATCTAGACAACTGACTTGAGAAACTGTCCAATCAAACATACATTTGAAAGGAAATGCAAAGGAATTTGTTATTACTGAAGCTAGCTACCAAGAAGAATGTTGATTCCCTTTTTTTGATAGCCTATTTATTGGACATCTGCCTTAGAAGATTAAATTTATGCCTTATCTCTACCTGTTTTCCTATTATACAAGAGCAATTTAAAAAAAATCTATAAAGTATTCTTGAAATTCAAAGTTACATCCCCTAAATATTGTATATTCAGAATTTATAAATAAATTTGAAATTGAATTGGTACATACACACAAAAAACTTTTGGTAGGAGAAAAGATAAGAAAATATGGGGTCGAAAAATATGATTCATTTCATAATTATGTAAAAATTGTATTTCCCCACATTTTCAACAGGAACTTTTCACGGTGAAGGAGATGCTACATATCTGCTGTTCAGTACAATAGCCACTAGCCCATGTGGCTGCTGAGTCTTGAAATTCAGTTAATGCAACTGAAGAACTGTATTATGAAACTTATTGTACTTTTTTAGCTTAAATAGAAGTAGTCATCTGCATCTAGTGGCTCCTAAACTGAACATTACAAATCAAGTTCCACAGTGCTCTTCTTTGAAAACAAAACAAAAATATTTTAAAATCTTCATCTATCCCAAATCCCTTCAAGACTACCTGAATCAGTACTAACTGCTACAAGAAGCTAAAGGGAGATTCTGCTAAACTTTCCAGAGGGACTGTCTGTGGATCTGGGGTACCCTGTGCAGCTCTCTATTCTCTATCTTTGTCCCATCTCTCTGGGACAAGTCTCTCTGGGACTTAGCAGTCATGAGCACCTGACTGCCAAGGACCCAGTTTTGGATCCAGCTCAGTATGGGCCCATTTTCCCTACCCTATGTTGTGATTCTAGAAACTTAAGGGCTTCAGCACTGGATAGAGTTTTGTATGATGTCTGAGACCACATTCTGGGTGGTGGGAAGACTTCCTGACCACGTTTTCCTGCTGCTCCAAGTCCAGCATTTACATATGCCTGACACCAGCACCTTTGCAGTTGCTCAAATACTGTTCACAAAAAGATCACTTTTCAGTGATCAGTTGTCCTGGAGGATTTTACCTTCAAGGGCAGTGTGCCTTAGCCACTGGAAACTGCAAACAGATTTCTGGAGGAATATCTGGACTCTGATATTGCTAAGAAACTAGGGTGATCTCACTAATCACTGCCCTTTCCTTCCTTTAATGCTCCATGTGACTGTTCCACTCTGAAGGCAAGGTAAGTACCACTTGTTCATTTTTTAAAATTTTCATTTTGGTTTTCTTTAAAAGAAAAAATCTGTAGGAGAAGGCAACTGAGAAAATTCTAAGAATTAGAAGTACTTTATTTTCAGCTGGATAAAGGACAAATGCAGTTTATGTCAAATCAGAGGCTGGTTTGGTGTGAAGCACTAATTACTGTCTTTGCTATCCTTTGATGGAGATTGCAGTAATGAGTTAGAAGAAATCACATCTTACTTGTCTTGGCAGCACAGAAGTGATTGCTCTAAAGGAGGGAGAAAATTCAAAGATTGAGGTTACAAAGGTTAGCACACAGCCAATTAATTTTCTCCTGTTTTGAGTTTTTAAATTTCTTAGGATCTTGTCTTTTTCTCTCTAACATTTTTTCCATATAGCTTCTGAAGAAAACTGTCTTCAGTTCAAAAACTGTTGTTTCCCCCAAAGGACAGCATATCCTGAAGGAACTGCCAGAATATAGGAAAGGCAGGGTAAATGAGTGGCAGCCACTTTGGTCTCTAACTGAATAGGATCTCTGGCACACACCAAGGGCCAGGAGAATTACGAGATGGATTAGGAGTGGTTAACGCTTTCTTTTTCCTTCTATTGGCTAAAAAGAGACATGGATTGATCGACAGCTACAGTGAAGCTACCCTGGATGCCCGAAACCCACTCATGGGAGGTGTCTACCTTGACCACAGTGGGTTTGAACTTGAACCAAGCAGTAGAATTAAATTTGGACCAATCAGCAGGCTTGAATGTGTACCAATCACAGGTCTGCATTCCTCACATTTTTCTCTGATTAGTCTAGGAGGGCTTTCTCTCCTAAACTGAACTTCCTGTGCTGTAGCACAGGCCCTGTCCTAACAAGGCCTGACTCCAGTGGGTCTCAGGGAGGTGGGTTTAGAGAATTCTATAAATCTACTAAGGAGTCTTCATCTGAGTAGTGAAAACAGAGCAGTCACATTAAAAAAGAGTCATTATAAAAACCTGGGACTGTTAGACTGATGTCTTACTTTCCTTGTTGCTAAGACAAAATATCGGACACCTGAAGAGAGATTTAGTTTGGCTCACAGTTTCTAGAGGTTTCAGTCTGTAGTCAGCCAGCTTGCAGGTGGAACAGTGGGATGGAAGGACCTGGGTGGAGGAGAACTGCTCATGGCATGTTGTTGGGGAAGCAGGGAGAGGTCAAGGAGAAATCAAGAAGAAATAGACTCTTCCATGCCACAGCCACAATGACCCACCTCTTCCCAATAGACTTTACCTGCCAACAGCAAGCTAGCAGTAAGCCCCATAATCCAATCTCCTTCAAAAGCCCCACCTATGAGTGCATGGGGCTCCCGGGGGACATCTTGATAAAAACCCTAACACCTAAAGAGCTCCAGAGACCAGCAACTAGAAATGTTAGACGATTGTGTCTGGCATTAACTGGCATTGACTGGTGGTGTTGGTTGGTGGTAAGCAGCACGGGTGACTTGTTGACCAGCGGCAGCACCCAAAGGTGGCAGAAACATGCAGCAGCAGTTGCCAACCCAGGGTCCTAAGCAGCACAGAGGGCTATGGGCACTCAGACATGGAACTGCTCCCAGAGCTGCACTTTGCAGATTTGTGATTTGTGATTTTTTTATGAAGAGAGCAAAAAGAATACTTGGCCACACATCCACCCTTTTCTGGCGTTGGCTCAAAGAAGGGCTGAACCTGTTCCCTGAATGATCCAGGAACTGTGATGAAGAGCAAGCCCTACATGTCCCTGGGAAACAGACTTAGACCTGAATGAAGATTTTACCTTTTTTCACTCTTGGCTACTCTTGTACATCATTGGGCAATCACATCCTTACTCCTATTCAAAGATTGCTTTATTTCCAAGATTTAGAGTTTGTTTTATAAACATTATTGGTTAAGCTGGCATCCGTGGCCACATCCCCTTCTTTTAATGGAATTTCCTACAGGTGGGCATCACATCCACCCTCTTTGCCTTTCATAAACATGAATCTTCCCCTCCAGTGCAGTAATTTTGGGCTGAAACATCAGACCCTTCAGATTCTTTTTCTCTGTAATTATTTCAACTCTTACAATTTTTTTTCAGTGAAAGAAATGGTGGAGCCCTTGCTGTCTTTCTGCATGAAAACTACATTTGCTTAGCAAAGAGAAAGTAAATTCTTCCTTCTCAAGTTTGAAAGACTACTGTACATCTCATCCTTTCAGTAGAGCTGGCTCATCAAAAGGCTCCATCACAGGCCCACTGGTGGATCCCAGGGACCATCAGAATGCTCAGAGGTGGGGCTAAGAGGGGAACATGTCAGTCAACTCAAAGACATTAGATGTACAGATGACGGCATGGATTTTAGCGACCAGCACCCTGGTCTAGAGTCATCAGTGCTACATTATAGTCTGGATCTGCTCTCTGGCTCTCTAAGGCCAAACCTTAACATTGGTGGCCTCGGTTAATTAAATTCTCAACTGAGTGATTTAGCAAAGGCTAAGAATAAAAAATTCATTCCAGCTGTGACATTATGCAACTCTAAGGTTCTTATTCAACCAAATTTAATATGCCCTGACTCTTCCTCTGAATCCACTCCTTTGTTTATTCTCCGTGAACCTCTATCTTCATGAAAGACTTCCAGGTATTGTTAGCTCATTTTTCTATGAAGAGGAGCAAAATAGGCATAAGCAAGACCACGGCAAATGACATTGTCTTAATTTATTTACATGCAATGAACAAGGCTGTAAATTCTAAAAAGGGCTGCACTCCACTTTGAAATGTACAACTTTATTACAATTTTTAATCTACAGAGTATATTTCAATCTTTCAACATTCAATTCCAACCAGAATTTAAATTTTATAGCTATGAAAAGAGATGCTTGGAGATGTGAAATAATTCAACTGATGTAATAGGGCAAGATTATTAACATGAGAATATTCATAGGCTTTCTGCTCACCGATTGTGCAAAAGTGATTCTATAATTAAATTACCAATTCCATTTCCTCCCTCTGAACATCCTAAAGTGGAAATTCTTCTGGAAAAGATACTGAGCAGATATAGATAATAATAGGCTGAGTGAGAAGAGGGGAACTTTGCTTTGTGGGAAGTGAGGTTGGAGGTGTTTAAGAAACTATGTTGTGTAGGGAAAAGTGACAAGTTTGAAAGTTTTTTTAGTAAGTTTGTTGTAGACTAATTATCGATCTCTCAAAGACTGGAAGATAGAGTTGCCATTTTAATCCTTTATGGCTGTTGAAATACTTCTTGAATACAATGCTACTCTATTAAAAGCAATAATAGCAAGATTTTTGAGGACAACAATGATAAATGAAAAATAGAAATGCAGTTATCAATATATAAAATCTCTGACTCAAAGAGGACTTTCTTTTCTAATTTTCACCAGACATTTTTCACATGCCTTTGGTGCTTGAGATGCCAGGACGAGCTCATGCATTGCCCCTGCAGGATTCCCGCAGGTTCCAGCCACATCTGCTGCATTTCCAGGGATACCTCCCACAAGTGGGCTTGGCAGAACTGGACTGAAACTATCCCTTGCAGTAAATGAACTGGTAACATGATTCTCCATCTTTTCCAAACCATCCTTTTTAAAATTAATTCTCTTGAACCACTTTCTTTTCAACTCTGATTATATTCTGCCAATGAATCCAGATTGTTCCCAGTCTAACCCCAATTTATCATGTGGGAAGATGAGAAAGCATGATCATCATATTCATAACACACTGAATGCATATTAGTAACTTCCTTTATTTGGAGCAGAGGATGTAGAGTGTTCCTGGAAAATCACTAGAATTAGCAACAGGGACTTCAGTCTTTCTCTCTAGAACAGAGATATTTTTTAAAAAGATGGATAAAACTTCATTATTGAAATACATTTTGGGAATATCTTTAGATAAAAAAGTCATACTTGAAGGTCATATAAACACACATCAAAACTTCAACATTACATTTTTTCTGTATACTTTTTGTTTCAATATTTTTACTAATAAAAATTTAATTATATCTGTTAAGACTATGTTAATCCCTAATTAGTAACAACTACAAAATATACTTCAGTGGTCGACACAAGTGAGAGGTGTTTTGTCCTGTAACCAGGTGGCTGGAGGTGGGCAGCCAGGGTTGGAGCACTGGGGCAGGGATGTCCAGAAATCAGGCTCCATCTGTCTTTCCGTTCTGTAATCCACTGTGTACGGATTACAGCATAACTGCTGTGCAATCAGGAAAGAAAAGAATGGAAAGAGAAATAGGCTGCTTTTCTACCCAAGATTGTACCTGTGTTTCACAGGCCAAGTTGGATTATCTGACTGTCTTTAGCCAAGAAGGAATCTGGGAAGGTAAATACCTAACTTTCCAGCCTGTACAACCAAGGGAAGTAGAAGACAGAGTATAGGACTAGGTATCTAGCAAACCAATCAATACTTGTCTATCTATCTACCTATCAAAGAATGTAATTTACACTTGTATTCTTCCCTAAAGTCTGCTAATTTCACAATAGCATACTAAAATTATGAAGGCCACACACCTTCTAAATTATAAAATGCTTTATCATTTATTGAAGTGTTTGAATTTTCAACTTTCAAGAAATTTTAAGATATTGATCATTTCTACTTTGAGTCTATGCTTCATATTTAAAAATTCATACTTGAAACCTATAAGATAGCACAAATTTTTTTTCTTTTCTGTACTCTTTCATGATAATTGTAAGCACCTGCTCTGTGTCACTTTTTCCTTTCTGTTTTCCTATTCCCAGCTATTCTGTTTTTGAATTTATCTCTTTCTGTCTGAGAGTAGAGGTACCTGAATTATAGAAAGGAGGAAATTACCAGTTCACCAGCTGGTTATGCATTCTTTTTTCTTTTTATATGGCACATTTTGTCCTAGCTCTGATTTATTGGGTTGAGTAGTTGCATCCATGCAGCTACATGCCAATCACGTGCACCCTGATTACTCATTATGAACCTTAGGAAACCATACAACTCGCTAATGAGCACATTATAATGCTGGCCAGTGCTAATTAGGTGATAATCATGTGCATTGCTTTATTTACAGTCTATCTGTTTAAATTAATTGGGCATTTATTGAACACAGTGTGAAGGAAATTAGAATTGGGTTTAGAAATTTGTTGAAGTTACTTTCAACTACTACCTCATGTGCAGGTGAGATTATTCTGCAAACTTGGAGAAAATATAAATGGACATAATGCTTGTTTTACAATGGCAAACACACAGATGTAAATTTATTTCAAGATGTGTTTGGAAACAGCAATAAAGTTTGCCATTTTGAAAATCTTCCCTAACATCCTTATGTGACCCAATTACAGAGAGATAGCACATGCATAAGAGGAATTTAATAAATCAAACCCTTAGATGGAAATATGAGGCAGAATACTAAACTAACTTGATGGCAATTGTTTCAGATGGGAAACATACATTTACTTCTTGAATACATAAGTGGCAAACTACACCTAATTAGGATACTATCTCTTTTATTCTATTGGGACAAAATATCAAAATATTCCAGGATGTACATTTTTAAATGAGTACATAATTGCCAAAAATTGTATGCATGAGTGCAATACTAAATTCAAGGTGTCCTTTCATGGGAAGAAATTCCTCAGGCATACTAGAATAGATACAGAGGAATTGTGTGAAAAAGTCCTAAGACAAAAGAATCTACAGGCCAACTTTTCTACTTTTTTTCTCAAATAACATTTCTTGTCTATGAACATGTGCTTCCATAAAATTTTAGGATGGCCAAGAGTCTCTTTCCAAAAGAAGTTGGAAACTGTGTTCTTTGGATTTTTCATAAAGAATAATAGAAAAAATATAAACCATGCTTACACTAGAACAAAATTCATTTTTTGGAAGAGAGCCTCGGGCAGTTTAGATGACGCGGCAGTTTTAATAGTTATGTTTTGTTTTATTGAACACTTTTAGTTCTTTTCCTTTTGTCAACTCAGCCAGGTGAATACTGCAAACAGAATTTGACATGTGCCTATTCTAGCTAAGATACACTTTAAATGCACATCAGATTTTGAATATTTAATGTAATAAAATAATGTAAAATATCTCAATAATAACTATATTGATGAAATGTTGTGATGACAATATTTTGGGTGTACTAGGTTAAATAAAATGCATACAGATACATTTACATACATCTAGATGTTTTATTGCTGTGTGTTGACATTTTAACTATTTAGTTCTCATTATGAAACATGAATGAAAATGAAGATCCAGGTCTTTTATATCCACACCCTAGCCCATTCCCAATCATCTGCCTGTATTTTCTTCTTGCTTCCACAACCTGTCTCTGATTTTGATTTTGACTGGTATTAAGCATTGACATGGGTATGACTTTATAAATAATATACTCAGGCAAATCATGCAGTATGACAAAAATATATTTCTACAGACTCCTCCTCTCATCCTTAATTAATAGTTTGCTGGGTATAGAAAAATTTCTTCAAGAAATTGGAAGACAAATTTTTATATCTTCTAACTTTTAGTTTTATTGTCAAGAGTTTCTATGCTATCATAATTCTTCACCTAGTATCTCTAACTGTTCTCCTGTTTTGAAGAATTTTAGTAGCTTCTCCTTTTTCCCAGTGCTCTAAAATTTCATAACAACATGCTATATGCTTCAACTACAGGAAATGTTCTTGGAACTATTTCTTTAAAAATTTCTTTCCCATCTTTCTCTGAACTCTGTGGAGTTATTACTTATATTAATTATCTATCTATTAGTTAATAATTAGCTAGCTGCTATTACCTAATTATTGCACCTTCAGAATTGCCATTCTAATTTTTTTCTTTTTTCCTGATTTTCATATTTATCTTTTTATTTTACTCTCAGGGAAATTTCCTCAACTTCAGATCCTTCAATTTTTTTCTTCTGTAAGTTTTCTTAAAATACATAAACTTTAATTACTAGGGTTATAGGGAAAGTTTGATCCCAGCACCAACACATCATAAATACATTAAGGAATTAAAAAGACTTGTGACAAATGTCAAAATAGATTAAGCCAATCCCTCAGCCATCATAGAAATCTTAATAATGTAAATCTGTAGGGACCAAATCTTTGCCAGCAATAGGCAGAGGATACAGGATAAACATGGAGACACTGACACCCCATGTGTTAGAAAATAAATTTATTCATTCATTCATTCATCCATTTTTGAAGTTGTAGTCATCTCTTTAGTTACTGAGTCTCAAAAATAATTGTTTTCCCAAATCATCTTTACATTCTTTCTGGCTAATCTTTCTCCACTCATAAATTTTCAAATGTCTTATTTGAAAAAGCTAACTCATTCATTCCTTTTTCATATCACACAAATTCCATTCTACAAAACTGGCAGCTCCCAGGACAGAGTCTATGTTTTCTTTTTGGAAAATCCACTTGACAAGCAGACTTCAGCTTCCTTTTTTAAGATTAGAGGATGAGCATGTGTTCAGCTTCTCTCTAGTAGACATTTTTACTCTGCAATTTCCAGCACTAGCATTTTTCATAACTAGACTGAGTTCCTCTACCCTCCACCTCCACAACTTGGCAACCAGCAATAGTTCTAGCCTGAACAGTTAACCTGCTAAACTGTCATTAGCGTTTACCAGGAAATACTAAACAGGCTTGTACTCTGTAGGCAGAAGCTCATTTCTTAACCAGGGGAAGAAAATACATAAACAGAGAGTGGGCTTGGGAGCAAGATAGAGGGAGGTGACACTGTGGGGATGGGACAGTTGGATGGGAAATGAATTTTTCATTTCTACTATCAAGAGCTCTTTGGTGTGTGTTTATTTGTGTGTGTTCATTCTTCTGGACACCTGTTTTTACTTGAATAGTTGGAAATTGTCTCACTGACAGTATTGCCAGCTTGTGAGTGTTTTCCTAATCTTCGCATTGTCTCTGTTGCCTGTAATTTCCTTTGCAGAGGGTTCTTCTCACATTGCTTTTGCTTTGTATGCGAATGTGTTTTCTGGTGATCTTTGACAATCTATTCCCCATACAAGAATGAGACACGGAGAAGCCTGGAAGCTCTGAGAAAATATGTATGTTGTTGACCAATGGGCTTTACAGCAGCATAATCAATCTGGTTAGGAAGTTTTTGAAAGATTCTTTGCATTGAGATCATAGATACTGTTTCCTGTATTGACCATTCATTTTTCAATTCCCTGCCAGAGGAGGATGGCTGCAAGATTTTCTGTTCGCGTATTTCCTTACATTCAATCTCCGGTCTGCTGTATGCCAGCCACCCCTTCAACTGCAGCTTGAGTCCTCATGTAGCCTACCTGTGAGCTCCTTAGTGTGAGCTCCCCGGAGAGGGTCCAGCTATGGTTCAGCTGGCATTGGCAAAAACAGCCAGCCTGCAGCAGGAGGCTCTGTGCCTCTGCATCTTCACAGGTTTTCATCCCATTCTTCTATCTTCAGTGCCATCTGTCCCTCTCTGTTCCCTTCCAGAAGGACCAAGGACTTTACATCCTGAGCCTTTCTAGGGTACTGTGTTGTTTTTTTTAAATGAGATATTCACAGGCTTTTCTCACTTTGAATTCTTACTCACAAGGACCCTGGTTTCTTTCATTTTCTATGGACATCTCACACTTAATTATTATTGAAAGTCATTATAAATTAGCTTGGATACCAGTGTTTGACCATGTCTATACAGGTAGGATATTAACACACTTCTCTTTAAAGATGAAACAACCTGCAACTCACTCCTATACTCCGTGCATTAATGATATGTAAAGTTCTTGAGTCAGGTCAGCTAATGGGGGCTCCAGTTGTAACCAGCTTATAGTAGGCCCCCTTTTGGTCCATCAGTTCTTCATGACTCCCTTTTTCAATGACCGCCCCTTGTGACATAACAACAATGATGTCTGAGTTCTGGATGGTGGACAGGCGATGGGCAATGACAATGCAGGTCCGGCCTTCTCTGGCTTTGTCTAGAGCAACCTGCACTGTCTGCAAAAAGAGAATAAAAGGTAGATGTAGACGTATGATTGTCCTGAGCCCACCATGGTGAGACTATGTCAATATCACCTGACAATTGCATATGTAGTTGTAAACCTAAAGACTCAATACAGGAGAGGATTAAGCAAGTGTTTACTGATTCAATGCATCAGTGATTTAAATTCCAGCTCACAGTCTGAGAAACTTCAATGAAGTGAGAATGAGCCAAAGTATGAAGCCACTATTTACTTTCACTGCAGTTGGTCTAGTTTATTAAACTTAAATCAAGAAAACAATATAAGAGGTTAATTAAATGGTCATTCCTGGTAGTTTTCTTCACTGAGGACATTTAACCCTCTCCAAAATGGAATCCTGATTTTTAAAGTGATAGTCATAAATCTGGATTAAATAATTGTGTTTTTCTCAATTGCATGCCCTCTCATGCGTAGCAGATACCGTCTTCTTTGGGTTATATGTGGCCTATGTGCTCTGTTACTTAACTTGTGAACAATAAAACATGTCACACCTTCCAGGTAACCTAAATTATTCTACTTTACTTAAGAAAGTTAATTATTTACCTTTGAGGAAAAAGTCCCATAGCCTAATGAATCTTAAAAACAAAGTTAAAATTTTTATTTCAAGCAATCCTATGTTAAATTATTTTCTTCAGATTAGTGTCTTTGCTTCCACAAATCATTGCCAATTTCTAGTGTTAATGAGTCAGAAAATTGGAAATAGTGCCACTTTCTAAGGACAAATCTTAAAGCAAAAGATTCACTCATGATGATCTAAGACATTAGAAAATCTATACTCACCTTTTCACTTTCTGTGTCTAGTGCAGAAGTAGCTTCATCTAGTAGCAAGATTTTAGGATCTCGTACAATGGCGCGAGCAATTGCAATACGCTGTTTTTCCCCTCGAGACAGCTGAGACCCCTGGGCCCCAACATTAGTTTCATATTTCTGGAAAAAGTTCAGAGATCTTGAGAAGTAGAAATAGTCATTGCTTCTGTGCTATATGGAGCTTCCATCAATAACTACTCTGCGAATTTAAGTTATTTCTTGTTTTTTGACTTGCCTTAATGAGTCCTATCAAGGATATCAAACCCACTTGAGAATATAAGAAAAATACAAATGTTGTGCTGAGAAACAAGGGGATTTATTTTAGACATACTTTCAATCTCTTTCTCCCTGTGTCCAGGTAAGAATCTGTATAGGAAATCCTCCTTGATTTGAGGCTACCTAATTTCCAGACTCTTTTCTGGAAGATCTTTCCAAAAGGGAAAAATCTTGGAAATGGAAATGTCTTGTTAGAGTACTCTGGTCCCCTCCTTTATTGGAACAATGATATTTTGGAGCATAAACCTGGGTTTGAAATTATACTCTGCTGCTTACAAGCTCTGTGATTATTAACAACTTATTTAATTTTCTTCGGGCTGCAAGCTCATCTGAAAAATGCAGTATCTCTCACTATCTACTTCACATATTTGTTGTTTCTGATGAAATTAGAGAGAAAAATGTCTAGTTAGACATTTGACATGGCTGCATTAGTACTCAAAAATCATGGACTATTTATTAAGCATCAAGAATTATGCCAAGGACATCATTTAAAATTCACAGAACTAAAGTCCTTGTTTTACAAATTGTAAAACTGAGACATAAAGAAGCAAGAAATTTCTACAAAAACAAATAAGCAGCAAAAGTGAAATCTAAATCCAGGCGTATCTAGCTCTTGAGTCTGCCCTTGACCACTACGCTATCCTGCCTTCCGCACCAGGACTTGTTTACTTCCCTTGCCTCCTGCCGGATGCTCAGCTAAGCCAGGCGAGAATTTGGCCCTTCTACCTCTCCTCTGCCTCTGTCTCCTACAGGGAGGGACAAGCCTGGTACTTACCTCTGGGAGTGACATGACAAAGTCATGCAGTTGAGCCTGCTTTGCAGCTGCTATGACACCTTCCATGGGGATTTCTCTGGTGTTGTCCCCATATTTGATGTTGTCTTTTATGCTACAGGCAAACAACACTGGTTCCTGGGAAACAATCCCGATGTTCGAGCGGAGAAACTGGACATTTATTCTTTTGCTGTCATGCCCGTCTATCATCTGCCAATAGAAATGATGGGAAAGGGCACAAAGGTTTGAAATTCCAACAGTGAGGAAAGTTCACATTCTGGAGCTGAGTGGTGTGCAGGATATTTGTTAGAAACAACATTCCCAGAGCCCTGAAGAATGAATTCGTTTGCTTTTGGCCTCTAGAACTGGAGTCTGTCAGGTTATAACCCTGATGAGGCTATAGTTTTATTTTCCCCAGATTCTAGCTCTACAGATGGTACAGCATTTAGGAAGGTGCTCACGACAGTATTTAGTTTGAAAAATTCTCCTTACACATTGATGCAGCATCAAGAATTGTTCTACTGCAAAACTTTGTGAGTTATGAAAAGGATTTTTCTATACAAAGTTAGTGGACAACATAAGGATCAAAGCTGTGTTCTTGATTTTACAGATAGCACTTTCTTAATAATTGAGGTAATCCAAGGAAGGAAAAACCCTTTGTTCACTTAGTCAATGAACAATCATATATGGACTCATCTGCCACAAAGATACCATACAAAGCAGCCTCTATTTGTTATATAAAGAAAGTATAATGACTGTTTCCTAGAAACGCACATTCTAGAAGATAGGTAAGTGTAATATGCAAATGTATGCCATTTGGGCTGGTTCACTAAAGGGTCATAGACTCTTACAACTATAAAGTAGCTGGCCTTATGATATCAGAAAAAAGACTATATTAAATGGTATGAATAGATGATATTTTAGATAATAATTAAGCAATGGCAAAAGCACACAGTATTAGAAAAACGTAAGGCATTCATCAACAATATCTACCCTTCACTCTTGTTCCTACTGTACTGTACTTATAGCTGCAAAGCACAACTTAGCATCTGAAAATTGAGCTTTTTGCTAGTGTTTCATATGTGCATTATGAGTTCCTAAAAAGCAGAAGACATACATTAACCTCCTTAAGAATCTCCCTTAGAGAGTACTAGAAACCTCATAGGTAGCTAATTAAGTGTTGATAATTTGTAATACCTGTACTTGGTAGCTTTCCTGAGAGCAAAGAGAATTTAAAAATTGGTATTCTTCTAGTTAAACATGGTTGTAGACATGTTTTACAATGATAGAACAAAAATATATTGTTTTTATAAAATTCAAGCAAATGATGATTTCTTCATAGGCCTTGCTTCCAACCTGTGATCACAACATTTGTTGTACACATTCAGAGAACTATTCATGCTGTTGTTGGAGAGGTTACATACGATGAGTTCAGGTCCTGGCATCTCACATAGCTCACAATCTACCTGGTTGATAAGCATGATAGAACTGGCATTTTGGAAAACTGGGATTGGATCTCCACTGCAATATGTTTTGTAAGTTCATCCACCACATTCTTTCAAACAAATGAAAATCTTTACATTAATATTAATAACAAAGTGATTATAAATTACAACAATAAAGTTTTTCTACTTATTTTCATAACTTCCTGGATTCTGCCAATATGTCTTTACTTGCTTATTTGCTTTATGCAAGGGAATCTTTAGTTGCCTCTTTGAAGTTTCTCTTAGCAATTCTCTTCATAGTTTTATCTATGTTCATTGCAATGACAATTATACTCTTCAGCAAAATCAGAGTAGACACTTTAAAATATTAGGATTAAGTTATTGATGAAGTATGAAGCAAAAGGAAACAATTTCAAACCTCTGAACCATTTCTTAGAAAACTACTTGTGGATGTGCTTCAACAAAACTAGGGTGAAAACCAAGAAACGGCAAGATACAGAAACAAGAAAACAATGGATCTAGAAAAAGAAAACATTGCAAAGAATTCATAAGCTAACAAATGTTCAATAGGCAGAAATTAGTCCAGGCCTTGGAAAAAAGGAGGGAAAGAAGCAGGGCACTCAGAATAGACAAAAAACCAGAAAAATTGGAAAAATATTTTTAAAAAATTAAAAGGCAGTGAATGCAAGAAAAAAATGGCCTTTTGCAAAAACTATCAAGAGAGAAAATACTCTGTAACATTTCACTACTTGATTGTGAAATGAACAATATTTACATAATTAAAATAAAAACTGTTAATTAATTTTGAAATTTTAGAATTAACCTACAGTGCAAGCAAGAATGATATTGTTATAACAATGCATATTTTAAACTCTTGATAACATTAAAGAATAGTTAAAACCTGAGAGGTAAAAGGAGGGGGCAAGAAGTTAAAAAAAAATAAGATTGCTAACAGTCTCATTTTAGAAAGCAAGAATTCAAGGGATATTACATATTGGGTAGAAAAGTAATAAAAGTGTATTAGTTAAATTTATAAATAGAGAGATTTAAAATGTTATAACTGTATTGAGATAAGTGGGTAAAAGGAGAAGAAAGGTAAGATAACTTTTCATATCTTAAAAATAAATTAACAAAGCTGGGAATGGTGGTGTACACCTGTAATCCTAGCACTCAAGAGACTGAGACATCAGGATTGCCATGAAGTTCAAGGTCAGTTTGGGCTATGCAGTAAGTTTGAAAGGAGCTTGAACCACTAGCAAGCCCCTGTCTCAAAAAATCGAACAAACAAAAAAGTAAACAAAAGAGGCTGAATTTGTTAAATCATGAAAACAGCAGCATGACTATTTTAGAGACATGGAAGTAATCAGTGAGAGATTTTAAAATATTAAGTGGCTAAAATGTTGTCTTTCAGCAAAAAGTGCAGAACAATGTTACTTTTATTTAAAATATTTTTATTACTTGATTTTGCCATCTTTTATTATATTAGATGGGAAAAACAGAGAAAGAAATGCTGTGAGAAAAATAAGCAACAAAACAATTCACCAAGTTTTCAGATATCCTTGCAAAAGCTTTATCAATTTGAGCTTCTTATATCATTTAGGCTTAAACTTTTTGAACCAGGACTTTCTCTGATTTTTCATAATCAGTCCCTTTTCTTCCTCATTTATCATTATGTCCCTCATCACCCCCACTTTTTCCATTCCTGGCCATTAGTTTCCTGATTAATCTGCACTTTCTGCTCCATTTATCAGTAAGAAAGGGCTCTTGCCAAACACACTCATCTCCAGCTTTGCGGTGTGCCCAATTTTCTTTGCCTAACTGGTCAGCAGGCCATCTGGAACTGGGGAGAACATGATAGAAATTGGGAGGTAGAATCAGGTCAACCAGCAAATGGCTGGAAATGGGCTAAGTGTCCAAAGTGAGTGCTTTAAAGGAAGCCTGATGAGGCACAATTTGGAGACCAATTTTACAGAAATTTTTTGTAGAAAGTAAAATTCTCAAAAGTATATGCATTTCTTACCACTTTCCCTTCATCAGGATCATAGAAGCGTTCCAGTAGCTGAATACTGGTGCTTTTGCCACACCCACTGCTTCCAACAAACGCCATAGTCTGTCCTGGATTAACGGACACTGAGAGGCCATTCAGAACTTGCATATCGGGTCGAGAAGGATATGTAAATTTACAGTCAACAAAGTCAATCTTCCCCTGGAAATTGTCCTGTGGGTGGGAGGATTGGAATTACACATCTCCTACTGGAGCCCAGAATATTGAAAATGCACCTAAGTCTACATACCATGTTGCCAAAGTGCAAAATATAAACATAACAACTCAAGGAAATGACATCCTATTCCTTATTCTGGCAAGTGTGGCATAAAGATAAACTTGAGCAATAAAAAATTAAAGACATTCAATCTATCTCTTATTTCCTTCCTTAATCTAAGGAGATTTTCTTATCGTCCATTCCTTTACACCCCAAATGGAAGAGAATAGCTAAAAGATAATACATCATGGAAACCAGTCACTATCTGAGCACTTGCAACTCCATTCCCCAAAATACTTAATGTAATATAATACTTGAAATAACTCTGAGTGAAAGTTACTTCAAGTCTGATAGGTGAATACTTTGTGGTGTTTAAAATCTGAATTATGAATTCTAGATATGAATAGACATTTAATAGACCACACAGGGACTATAATTTTATTGAGCTGAAGGAAAAACAGGTCATTTGACCAATTTAAAAACATTTTAGAATTCAGTTTACCTTTACTAATGTTCTGGTTTGTTTTGTTTTTCTCGAACATATGGAGATTTCTAAAAATAGGAAAGATTAAAAACACTTCTGGGAATAATCAATTAGAAGAAAGAGAGATTGTTGAGATTGAATTAATCTTCTAAGCTAGAATCTGTGTCCAGATGAACATGAGTTCAATCAATATTGTTGGGCAGGAAGAATTTGCTTTTCTACGTTCCACATCATAATTGTGTAGGTCTCAAAAGACAACTGGCTTCATTTATTCTGGAAGTAAACATGCTTTAGATGACACAGACTTTAGCCTTCATTGGTATGATGGCTTGAATGTGGTTTGCCCCACAGGATCTGTGTCTTGGAAGCTTGGTCCCTAGTATTATGATCTTGAGAGGTGGTGTAGCACATTTAAGAGGTGAGGCACAGGGCAAGGTGATTGGGTCACTGGGAACACTGCCCTCTAGAGGAATTAATGTAGTTCTTGTTAGACCCTAGTTTGTTCCTGAGAGAAGCTTACTATAAAAAATAAAGACCCGTCTCCACTCTAGCTTTCCTCAGCATGGGCTTCTGCCATGATGCCACTCATCATGAGGTGCTGTCAGTAAAGAGCCCTCAGCAGAGGCTGAATCAGGGCCACCTGATCTTAGACTCTGCACCTTCAAAACTGTGGACTTTATGCACTGAGAGCCTCAGGTAGTTTGTTACAGTAATAGAAAATGGACTAATAAAATTACATATTGTTGCTGTATTCAAATGCCAACTTTATGAATGATTTTAATGCTGGTTACTTCATTCATTTACATTCATAAATCTATTATCTCTTCATTCTGAGAGCACAAAAATGAAAGCAGGAATTTGGAAGCTGAGTGGCATTGTCTGACCAAATCCAAATGCACAATTTCCCTGGTTCAATGCTTACCCATTTTTCACCCTCATCACTGTACACACTGATTGGAGGTCTTCGGTCCAGGAGTTGAAAAAAGCGTGCAGCTGATACTTTAGCTTTGGCATAACTTGGGGTGTAAGAGAAGGCTCTTCCAACAGCTGTTGCACTTAGTAGAACTGCAGAGATCACCCTACAAACAGACATGCACCCAGGTTACAGAGTGTTAGGGTATGGCTGGTGCAGTAGTGTAACAGCCAAGTGTTTGACGGGGCTGGACCTGGTACTGTGAGGAAAAAACTGAATAGCCTTGAGCAAGACATGTCAGACCTGTCTGGGTAGGCAAGAGTTAGAGATGGGCAGTTTTCAAATTGTGTTCTACGAAAAAATATGTGAGGGATGAACTGAAGAGGGTAGGCCTCCAAATGCTGATTCTATAATAGTTTCTTATTAAAATTTCTTTTTTGTTTTGGGGGGAAAGTTTTGAAATTTGTTTTTTTAAAAAATTAGTAGAGGGCCAGGGGTTTAGCTTAGTGGCATAAGCACCTACTTGGCAAGTGCAAGATCATGAGTTCAAATCCCAGTACCCCCCCCCAAAATAGTGAGGCTTGCAAGATAACTCAAGATTGGGTTGATTTTCTTAAAATCCTACCATTAGATAATAATGGGCAATGTAAGTATCCGTTCTATGTAATTCATGCTTCAGACAAGATTAGAAAGACACAACTGCCAGTTGCCTTCTACTTGGCTCTGCTCAGCTCTAATGATATTCAAGAGGGATCTAATGAATGAACAAGTGAGTGGATGATAAATATGATGAGAGACAGCTTTGATACTGCATAGAAGAAGCCCTCCAGACTGTCCACCTGTGCCCCTGTTCACAGACAGCCTGCCCAGGGTGAAGGTGAGGGCAGCAGATGTGTCTTGTGTGTAGTACTGCTCAGTTATAAACAGAGTTGCAACTCTAAATATCTCCAGAAGTCCATTCCAAAGTTTAAGGAATGAAAGCAATCAAAATTAAATGAAAAAATGGTGAAAAATGACTTCTCAGTTTTTAAAGCAAAATGAGAAATTGGGAGTTTTCTATATTCTCTCAATTTTTATGTTTTAAAATAATTCCTGGAAAATAACGTGTAAACTAACAAAAACAAATCAATATTTGGTGTTTTCTGATTTGAATTAGTAGCTTTGAATATCAAATATTTAGAAAAGAGATTTCCTGGTTGAATTGGGTTATAGCAGCGTAGTAGAAAAGTGCTGGAAGAAAAGACAATAGCTAAAACTGGAGATTTAGCTCAGTGGCATAAGTGCCTGCCTTGCAAGTGCGAGGTTGTTAGTTCAAACCCCGATACAAAAAAAAAAAAAGATAATAGCTAAAAAACAACTAAGGGCTGGTGAATGAAACCCAAGAAAACAAATTCTTACTGGAACCAATTTTCCTGAGGCCTCCTCACAGCCTCCCACTGTACCCACATATATGTGCACCTAATGTGCAGGATGCAACACATTGTGGAAATGTAAGAAACTGGGCTCAAAGCTATCTTACGAGACAAGCAGATTCAGGCTTTATTAAGAAAATGGAAGATCATATTAATTCATTATATCAATCATTTCTTTCAATGTGATTGTTTTACTCCTCTTGTAGAATGGTGAATTCCATTTCTCTATTTTTTAAATCTGGGCTTGGTTTTTTACTTTATTTGGCCAGAGACATCAGAAAATGTGACACATGGAGAGACTTAAAAAGTTCTTGCACACTGGTATTTGTTTCCTTTTGCTGCACTTAGAACTCTGACACCATTCATGCAGAAAACAAGCTCACCTCCTGGAGAGGTCATGTGGGGACAGGTGTGTATTCAGTAGCTCTACTAACTCAGCCCAGCTCAGAACTACCTGATAATCCACAATCTTGAGAAATAATAAATCCCAGCTGTTTTAAGCCACTGAGTCTGGGATGGTGTTTTAGGCAGCAAAAAAGCTAAGTGATAGAACCAGGCAACTCTTTTTAAAATATTGCTCTTTCATGACCTTTGTGGAATATTGCTCACCTGAACACATGGCTATAATGGAGCCCTTCATTGGGGATTAAGTAACCTCCATATCTGTAGGACACAGAATTGGCAATAAATGATATGCCTTGGGAAAAGGCGAAGCAGAGTCCGTACACATGTGCTTTGTGAACGGCCGTCTTGAATGACTTCTCCAGCTCAGCCTCAAATGCTTCAATAAACTGCTTCTGCATTCCAATCCCAGTAACAGTTCGGATGTTACTGAGGGCTTCATTGGTAATCTGAAACATGAAAAAGTGTTAGGAATGAAAGAGCAGAAATAACCCCCTTTGCAGTATTTTAAGTACTATATGGATTACATACTGTACAAATGGCAGAATTTGGTACAAGTTGGAGGTGGAATTGTAGCATCTGACAATACAGAGAAGTTGCTGAAGGTCAACTCAACTGGACCATGAGGTTATTTATCAGTTAAATTCAAGTTCTATTAGTTTTAGCATGGCTTTGTTGCCTCTACTTGTGAGGGAAAGAGAGAAGGGAGAAAAAGTAGCCATGTGTTACCTTTGAAATCCTTTACATTTCCTTGCTAATTTCATTTGAAATGTTGACAATGCCTATCTTTAGATGTCTTCTGAGACAAAAGCCCATTTAATAATGTAAATTTAAAATATTACCCTCTACTTTCCAAAAAAAATTAACCTGACCAAAAATGATTTAACTTAAAATTAATGTTATTCTTTTAGTCTATGTTATAAATGTGTGTTTCAATTGTGCTCTAAGGTGAATATCAGTCTTTTAAAATTAGACTCCTACCCTTCACAAAAGCTCAAAGGTGGACTGCTCTCTACCACTGGCATATAAAACCCTTTGGCTTTGTCTAATTGGACAGTATCACATCTATTCCACGAAAGTATTCAAAACTTTGGTTATACTGAATTTGTTAAGAGTGAGTGTGTGCAGGTGTGGGTGATTTTTTTAACTTGACAAATGTTCATACCACCATTCTCTTATTTACTTCTTGATGACCAGATACTAATCAGAATAGACTGCTGACACAGTTAACACCTAAGTAGATTAGATTCTATTTGGAAAAGGCATTTGCCATGAGCCTAGCAGACACTGAAGTATGAAAATAAGAGGCATATGCCATTAAAAAAGATACTAGTTCCTTCTGTGGACAGCAGGACTCAGAGAAACCATTAACTCAAGAAAATCTAATCAAAAACTAAACTATGCTCACTGCTGCAAAGTGAGAATACAATCAATTGTGATGTTGGACAAGTAACCATTTTAGAACAAATTGAACATGCGCAGTTTAGCTCTCTGGCCACAGAACTACACAAAAGACTGATGGGAAGTTGCTAATTGTGCATGTCTGTAGACTCACCACTTCTTAAGTCTCTGTATTTTCCATTTTTAACAGTTTGCCACACAGTCATCCAACCATGAGCAGAAACTTAGAGATATAGGCTTACCTGTCCTGCTTTCTCCAGAGCCTCTTTGTCTTGAGAAGCAAATCCTGTCAACATTTTAGTCTGAAGAGCTCCTGATAAAGCCAAGAATGGGAAGAAGCACAGTATGACCAGGCTGAGCTTCCAGCTAAAGAGGAAGGCAATGATCATGGCCACTGCGATGTTCATGAAGGAATTGACCATCATCCCAATTTGAGGGCCAGCAGCCTGCAAACCAAAGCAACCAACCCAACTCAGACACATGGTCTCTTTTATCAAATGAGATTATGTGAAAATACTATTCTATACCAAAAATAAAGTGACCCTCACATTTACCCAAAGCTTTTTCATTGTCTCCAGCAAAATAAAAAAAACCACTGTACCCATTAAATGATAACTTCCTCCTCATGTTACTGATAAATTCATTCCAGTCTCTGTCTCTATAAATTTGCCTATTCTAGGTTTCTCAGAAAATATTTGTCTTTCTATGTCTTTATTTTACTAAAAGCATCTTTTTAAAGTTTATCTAAATTATAGTGAATATCAAAATTTAATTACTTTTGAAGGGCTGAATATATTCTATTGTAGGTATATCCCACATTTTGTTCAATTTAGACACTGGAGTTGTATTGTTACCTTTGGCTACCGTGATTAATGTTATAAACACCAGTATGCAAATATTTGTTTAAGTCTTTCCTTTAAATTCTTTTGAATATAAATTTAGGAATGGAATTAGTAGATGATATGAAGTTCAGCTATTGACTAATGTCATTTTATGGGTATCAGAGCCACAGAAGCTTTAAGCATGGGCTACATGTGTCCCAGGCACCTGTACACTTGGCTTGTTATAATATGACTTATTATTCGGTGAAGATTAAGGTTTACCCTGTAGCTAAAGTTTTGCAGTTGGAATTAGTAATGAAATACTACTTTGATTCTCATTGAAGTTAGTTTGTTCAGTGGTACAAAGTTACCTGCTGTCTTAATGAACAGCTGTTAAGTCAAAGTAGATTAATAAATATAGATTCAGTCCCAGTGTACTCAGAACTACTGTGATAATAAACTATATTGATGAAAAGTATTACACAGTTTTAAATCTTCATTTTTATTGCAGCTATTCAGTAACCAAAGTTTGGTGCACTCTATGTAGAAAACATATGTGGGCACAGCTCTATGACTTCTTAATGAATTGTAGAGACTTCAGCGTGTTTAAGATAAAGAAGGTAAAACAACTAAAAACTGTTAATAACCATTAAGTTTTCAGGCAGTGCTATTCAAGAATGTGCATCCTTATGTTATATTGAAGAAATAAATGTATGAATAAGAACTTGGGCTATAAAGAATTCCCATCTGTCATTAATTCCTTTGGAGACAGGAATACAATACTCTTAAGGATTTCTTTTTTGTATGGTCATGTTCATAACAGTAATATTCACAAAAGCCAAGTGATGGAAACAATCCAAATGTCTACTAGTAGACAAATGACTAAACAGTGTGATATACACACATGTGTTAGCTTTCTGTTACTATAACAAATACTTTACATAGTCAATTTAAAAAGGATTAGGATTATATTGGATCAGTTTTTGAGGTTTTAGCCCATGGCTTGTTGGTCCATTGCTTTCAGGTCTGTGCTAATATAATACATCACATAGGGAGTACATGCATGATGGAGGAATCTACTAACCTTATGGAGACCAGGAAGGAGAGAGAGAGAGAGAGAGAGAGAGAGAGAGAGAGAGAGATTCCAATTTCCTTTCGCTTCAAGGTCATGTCCTTTTTCACTTAACTTCTTCCAGTGAGCCCCACCTCTTAAATTTTCACCAATTCACAATAGTGCCATGGGCTAGAAACCAATCCTTTCATAAATGGGCCTTTGGGGGATATTTCAGTTATAAATTATACCAGCATACAATGAGTATTTTAACCATAAAAAGGAACGTAGTTCTGATACATGCTACAACAAGGATACATTTTGAAAAATTATATTAAGTGAAATAAGCCAGACCAAAAAAAAAGATGTTTTATATGATTCCACTTATATGCAGCACCTAGAGCAGTCAAATTCATAAAGTTAGTAACTAAAAGTGTTACTAGAGACTAGGGGTCAGGATGGGAAGTTACTGTTTAATAGGCATAGAGTTTCCATTTAGGATGACAAAAATGCTTTAGAGATGAATAATGGTGATGGGTAGACAACAATGTGAGTGTACTTAATGAAGTAAATAAAGGTTAAGGGCATAGAAAACTTACTCAAAGATGCAGTAAGAGAAAATGTATCTAGGAAATGACTTAGGAAAGACATGATCCAGGTACAGGAGGCCCATGGAACCCCAAATAGACATGACCAGAAAAGATCCCCACCAAAACATGTTGCAGTCAAACTGTCAAACATCCAAGACATAGAAAGAATTTAAAAATCTGCAAAAGAAAAATGCAAAGTCACATTTTTCCAACCCCACTGGACTAAAGACAAATATCTCTGCAGAAATCCTACAGGCTGGAGGGAAGGGGATGGAATGATATATTTTAAGTCCTGAAAGAAAATAACTACCAGGATCACCAAGAGAGGCTATCCTGAATCAAAGGAGAAATAAAGATGTTCCAAAATAAAGAAAAACTAGGGGAACCCATGGTGACAAGATAAGCTTTACAAAAAATATTTTTAAGTGAGTCCCACACCCAGAAGTGGAAGAAAGACATAAGTAACTACCATTATGATAGCATATGAAAGCACAAATCCCACTAGAAGAGTAGATACATAATAGATAAATAGAAGAGAATTGCGTGTCATCAATAAAATAAACCATCAAACCACAAAGATGAATAAAAGAGGAAGAAATAGAATATTCAAATGACTAAAAGAAAATCAACAAAATACAAGCACATATGTGTACTTTTCATTAATAATTCTGAATGTAAATGATCTTAATTCTCCAGTTAAACATTTAGACTGACTGAACTGATTAAAAAGAAAGACTCAAAATATATTCCTAAAAGAAACTCGTATCACCAATAAACACATACACCAATCGAAAGTGAATGGATGGAAAATGATATTCCAAACAAATAGAATCCAAAATAAAGGATGGTAACCATACTAACATCTGACAGAATGAACTTTAAGACATAAACAATGAGAAGAGACAAAGAGGGTCACTGTATAAGGATCAAAAAGGAAAATATAATTATCACAAATCTATATGCACCTAATATTGGAATACATAATTTAATTTTATTTTAAAGAGAAAAAATAATAAAAGTAATCATACAGAGTTTATTAACAATATAAAAGGAAATTAACAATAGTTAATATATTACATATTGTTATCTTCAAAGTAGTTGCTCAGATTACAAGATACAGGCATGCAAAATTGATCTAACAATATAAGTACACACTATTCTTTTCAAAGAATTAAAACTAATTAGTAGTATAACTATCTTAGCCATCTTGTGTATCTATATATGTTTTCTCTTTTCCCTTCTTTCTTTCTTTCTTTCCCCCATGCCAGTTGTTCTTTCTTTTTGAGCAGTTTCTTTTTTTTTTAATTTTATTTAATGAGAAGAAAGAAAAACAAAACAAAACAAAACAGAATAAGGGGTAGCAACAATACAGAATTCCAATGAAAAAAGAAAAAGAACAACAACAAAAAAAACCCTAAGAGATTATTGCTTGACAAATTACATACTGACTTCTTGGAAATAGTTGTTCAAATTATAAAGTTAAAACATGTAAAGTAGACATTCAAACAGTGAGTCTGTTAACAGTTCTGTTCCACGATCTGACAAAAAAAAACAGCAATATGGTCATCCATCTTACCCACTCAAATATGCATTCAATTATATCAAAAGGGTAAAATTAAACACAACAAAACAGAACAAAGCAGATCACAAGAAAGCAATGTAAGGGACATAAATTCCAAAACTAGACAATTGGAGATATTCACTCTCTATCGTATTTGACTCTTGTTTTCTTCCAAATAGTTGACCATGTCACATACAGGGAATTCACATGAAACAACATAGTATGGAATTGATCTGAGCAGGATGAGGAGGGCGTTTCAGGTCTTCAAGACCAGACAATAGAGAAGCCGAGAATGGCTGTCATAGTGTCTCTCATTCTCCTAGAAACAGCTGTCCATACCTTCATGTGTGTTGAACTTAAACAAAACAAAACAAGCTAAAATCACTTTGAACAAAGAATGATAATTTTGCTGGATTACACACCATGACATTATGGAATCAGCACTGGGTACTGTAATGTCTCTTTTTCTTCAAAATAGTTGTTCATTTCAACATGTGTTATCTAGTTGGTTCTTGTAAACTGTTTATAAGCTCTAAACATGCATGAGTCTCTAAATGTATATCTATCCTTTCTGTATTAGAGGTAAAAACAAAACAAAGCAAGATAAAACAAAACAATTCCTAGAAAAGCATGAAGAAAAAAGTCATATATAACTGCAATACAAGGTGATCTACAATGGTTACCATGATATCTCAGCAGTATATAACAACATTAATAAAAACGAAGCATTGGAGACATTATAAGACTTCAAAAGCAAGTAATAGTCAAACCAGAGTGGGTATCTTAATGAATCTTGTCATCTTCAGTGTAGTTGCCTATACTCTTAGACTTGATGCTCTCAATCATAACAGATTTAAATAAAATCAGTCAATATAAAGTAGCAATCTAACAACCCAGATTCAAATAAGATCAGTCATAATAAGACAGTATAAGTTATAAAGGGCTTCAGATTAAGTTGATAGGAAATTAGGGATGATTACCATAATATGTTCTCTTACTTTTGGGATAGCTGACCATGTCCTCAAGTCTAGCGTAAGTAGACAAACTGGAACAGCACATAATCCATCCAAGCAGAATGATGAGAATAATGTAAATTTTAAATCTTGTTACCCAATTAACAATATCCTCTGCCTCCCTTTTTTAGACAATTACTCCCGTTTCACTCCCATGGGGTGCACTGCTTGTTTTGGGTCCCACTGCCTCCCTATATAGAGCATCTCAATGGACCCTATCTCCTGATCTACTCTGCCTGTGTTTCT